>ML677379.1:1430727-1450393 GCA_007922305.1 Dermatemys mawii
AGATGAGTTTCTGAGGCCCCTAAATCTGGCAGGAAGCGCAGGACCCATGAGTACAAACTTGGAGCTTTGTCACATATGCCATGGGGCATGGAGTCCTAGGCCAGCTGGGCCATTGATCTGGGCTTGTAGGCTACACTTGAGGACCCACAGGGCCCAGAGAATTAAGGCACAAGCCAACAGGGCATCAACAGAAGTGATGGAATCAAGGGGCAGGAAGGCCAAGTCATGGGGTACAAGGCTCCTGTGAGAAGGCAGGGAAAGGTCTCCCCTGTGCTGGCCAGCCCCTGGGCCTATGCATGAGATAAGCCCCATGTGATGCATAGGGTGAGGCTACTGAATTTCACCTAGAGAAGCACCTTCCAGCTGGGGTTTTCTCCCAGCTCCAGGGACAAGTGCTGGGCTCTGAGGGGGAAGTTATTAGCATGGAGGCAACTGGTATGGGGTTAATAGGAGCAGCATCTAACAAGCAGCAGCATGAATCAGAGCAGGGGATCCACTTCAGAGCCCCCAGCTGCAATTACACAGGTGCTGCCTAGACTTACCCTAAGGGCAGCATTTAGAATAAGTCCTCCCACCACCAGCAAGTATCCTATCCCCTCTCCCACTGGTAAGCTGGGGGCACTAAGGTAGGGAGTGCCCAGGGATTTTGCCAACAGCCAACTGGGTTGCAGCCCAGCATGAAAGGCAAGGCTTGGCTCTAACAGCCAGGGAAGGGTTGCATGTGAGCACCCATGCTCACAACATAGTCTGTGCATGGAGAGAGAGCGCACCCGCTGCCTTCCTGGCCAGCATTTAACACTGGACTGGGGTGCTGCAGGGGGCAGCGAGGCCCTGCCCTTCCCAAGCCAGCAGAGCCCCACCCCCGGTCCATAACACCCTCCAAATCCTTCACATTAATTTATTATTACTTTTTTCCATTTAGAATTGACACCAGCAATGAGGCTCCTTGGTGCAACCAGAGCCAGGCAGCTCAGCTCACACAGAGCCTGCCTGCTGCAACTGGGCAGACAGCAGCACCCAGACATACCCAAGTTATGGGAGACGCAGGGGGCCCGTGGTCCCTGTTGAACATTTGATTTCAAGCCCACACTAGGGTCCCAGACACGGTCCGTAGAGCTCAGTGTGGCTTCTGCCCCCTCCCACCCTTAGAGGCAGGGAGCTTGAAATGGCCCCCCAACTGCTCAGGGAGAAGGCTGCTCTGGCCTGTCCATGGTGTAGGGTGAGGCTGCCCCTGTGCCAGCCTTGTCACTGCGGTTCTGCCAGCGTTGGGGCGGGGGCTGATTCTAAATTCTCTCCCCAACTTGTCAGCAATCGGGGTGGGTGAAACACCAGAGCCTGACAATGTCCGTCAGTTTTCTACCACAGAGAAGAGACACGAATAGCGGTGAAGACTGTAGGGAGGAGGCAGGCAGTGCTTGCAGTGCCAGTAAATGGGGTCCCCCCCACAAAAAAAGGATGGGGCTAGCTGGTGGTTTTGCCACATGGCTTTTGGGAACAGCCTGCAGCTAGAGGAGGTCACTTGGAGGCGCTGCTGGCCTTGGGAGCCAGAGGCCTAAGGGAACGGCTCACCATCCTCTTCAGCTCCTTGAAGGAGCGGGTCCTGTGTAATTTGTAGCTGGCCATGGCCAGGTTGCTGGAATCCAGCGTGGCAGAGGCATGGAGCGGGCAAGACCCGGGTGGCCCCAGCTGCCGCAGTCGCCAATCCCCATTCAGGCTGACAGCATCCACCTCACTGAGGCTGGAGGCACTGCTGCCCTCAGCCCGCTGTGGCTGCAGCTCCAGCTGGCTGCCATCAGGGAAGCAGGAGTCTGTGGAGAAGGCCAGCTGGCGGCTTGGTGGGGGGAAGGGCTCAGCTTTTGGCCTCCCCAGGGCCTGGCTGGAGATCTCCATGACAGATGCCCACTTGTGTCTGCCCGGGGGCTCCAGGCAGCGCTGGGAGCTGCAGCGATACACAGGCCTTGGCGTGCGGACGTTCACCTCGGAGCTGCAGCGGCTCCCCCCCTCTGCCCGGAGAGCTGGCCTGCGCCGGAGGCTGATCCTGCGAAGCAACTCCCGCGGGCTGAGCCAGCTGCGCTCCGCACCCTCGCCTGCCTTCACCAGCTCCCGTGAGGCATGCTTGCCCTTGTACAGCCGCTCCCGCTCAGTGCCAGGGGCCTTCCTGGAGGAGACCTTGACCCTGACCACATGGGGATGACAGGACGAGGCCTCAGCCCAGCTGGCTCCCTCTGGCTGCTCCCGGCACAGCGAGAGCTGCTCCAGGAGTGACCCCATTGAGCGCTCGCTGGAGCCCACAGAGGAGGCGGTGGAACCCCGACCCCCCGGGCCATCCAGCGCCTGGGGGCTGTCGGGCCCCTCTGGAGAGCGGAGGTGGGAGCAGGTAGAAATGCGCCTGCGGATTTTCAAGCCGGGGAGCGGCCCAGCTGCCAGCGGGGAGCTGCAGACTGATGACATGGACTGGCTCTTCTGGTGCCCTGCCGGGTAGCCAGGCTCTGTGCGGCTAGCTGCCGACTGACACCTGTACCTCAGCACCAGCTTGGCAATGTAACGGTCCAGCTGGATCCGGCGCTGCTCCTCTGAAGGGGTTGGCCCACTCTGAGAAGAGCCCTCCTGCACCGTGGGGATGGCTGCCCACTCGCTGAGGTCCTCCTGGGATGGGCCCCGGGACAGGCCGCTGGTAAAGAGTGGACTCTGCAAGGCCACAGCATGCAGTGGGCTGGGGTAGTGGTAGATCTCGCTGGTGCTGCGGGACACCAGGTCACACTTGTACCGCAGGAGTTGCAAGCTCTGAGGGAAGGCTGGAGAGAGCTCACCCAGGCTCAGCAAGAACTCCAGGTCCCCTGTGGAGAGAGCAGGTATCCTGGATCAAAAACAGGCTCTGGCTTGGCAGGGGACACCAGGTGCCTGAGCCAGCATTCCCTACATGACATGGGGCTTGGCTGTACCAAACTGGACCCAGTATCTGAGCTTGACAGCTTGGCTGAGTGTGACTTAGGGGTTAGGTGCCCGTGGGCACTGGCAGAGATCCTGGGGCAACAATGCGGGTTCAGAGGAGAGCTAGGAGAACAAATAGAGGGTTGAAAACCTACCTCTGAGACCAGGGCCTTGTCCCCACTAGGAGGAGTTAGCTGGTATAGATGCACAGGTTTAGTTACTCCAGCACTCTCTCTCAATGGAGGTGCAGCTTAGACCAGTTTCCCCAGCAAAAGCAGCTCCCCGAGCTTTTTAGCTGGTACAACTGTGTCTACACCAGGGCTTTTGCCAGCACAGCTCTACCAGGGAGAAGAGTGGTGGGGGGCAGAAAAATGATCCTCCACTCAACATAGCTGTGCCAGCAAAAGCCCAAGAATAGCTGCAGTTTTGCCACTCAAAAAGGCCTTTTGCCAGTAGAGCTGTGCGTGCTCGGTGGGGCTAGAACAAACTATGCTGGCATGAGACCCGTTTTGCCAGTCTAAGCTGAAGCCACACTCAGAGTGTTTTGCTGGTGTAGTACACAGTGACAGCTACACCGGCAATGTGCTCCCAACACAGACCTGGCCACGGACCGATGGAAAACACATTGTTAAAAGGGAGAGTGATTTAACAGACCCAGGGAGACGGTTGATTCCCCATCACAAGGGAGAGTGGGGCATGAGGTGGGGGTCTGGAAATCAATCCCAGCATTCTGCAGCCTTGGTCACTGTAGCCACACTGATGTCGTAAAAGCATAGAGCCTCCCTTCCCCAGTGGGGATGTGGTTACCCTGACCTGGTCTAGCTGTTCCTTCATAGGAAGTGGAATAAACTCTCCTGGGGTACGGCACCTTTTTGCTGGTATAACTGCAGCTGCACTGGGGTGAACTACTCTGGTTATGGGGTGGGGTTTTACACCGCCGAAGCCTTCAAGTGCAGACCAAGCCTTGAAGGCACACACTAGCTCAGCCATGAGTGGCAACCTACGTACAGGAGTCCCTGGGCCAGGTTGTCCAGCCTGGCCTATCAGAATGGACTTTCCTGGTCTCGAGATCAGTGACAACTCAGAGCAATGCTCCTGGAGGATCTGTGAGGCAATGGGGAGCATGCTGGCCTCACCCCTGCCTGGGATGCAGAAATCAGAGAACAGGCGGTATGGGACAGTCCTGCACTGATCCTGCCATGCGTCTAGGGGCATCAATGGCACTTGGCAAGGTGTCCAGAGCCCCTGGGGAAATGGAGAAGTTGGAATGAGTCAACTCCTCCCTGCCAGGTTCAGAGTCATGCCCCCACCTGGTTGCTCCCCGGATTCTACTGGCTGGCAGCCGAGCTCCGCACCCTGAGCTGGCCATTTCCTGCTTACCTGTTGAGACTGGTCTCCTGGTAGCGTCATGGGGGCTGCTGGGAGCATTGGGTGCCGTTACCCGCTGCAGCCGGAGGTCGAGAAGCCGGACGGTGGCCTCATCAGTGGAGCGTGGCCGCGAACAGCCACTGTCCCGTAGGCCTGGGAGATGGGAGAGGGAACCGACGCTGCAGTGTGAGCCCCCTGGGCACTCGCTGTGCATGGACGTGGAGGAGTCGGACAGGGAGCCCATCTCGCTGGTCTCGTAGAACCCTGGGGCAAGAGGAAAGGTTCACGGCATGGGGACCGGTCGTTCTTATCTCTCCCCCCATATCCACCAGCCCCTCAACCCAAACGGGATGGGTCTCTCCTTCCCGAGTCCCCCACTAACAAGTCCCAGAGTTGTGGGTTGTGGAGGATGATCCTGACAGGATACATGGCCTAGCTCAGAGCCTCTGCTCACATACACTCCACCCAGGACGAGCAGGCCCTGGTGCCTTATTGCTCCTGGTTTCCAGGGCCCAAATCCCGACCGGACATACCTGAACTGGGCCTGGAGTCAGCCTCTGAGGTCTCTGGTACAGTGAAGCTAGGCTCTGCCGGTGCCCTGGGCCTCTTGGGGAGCAGCAGGTGCTCGCTGGAGCCGGCAGTTCTCAATGGCAGGCTCGTCGCCGGCGTTCTGTCATCCCTGTTCCTGGCCTGGTGTCCCACGTCGATGTTCTCGGAGGAGCAGTAGGAGACACACGGCTTCTCAGGGATGCCTAGCAGGTCCTCAGACTTGCTCCGGTCCAGCTTAACTGGAGGCAGCGGTTCCTTAGCACCCAGGCTCCCCCATCCCTGCTGTGGCAGAAGCATGAACAGGGTTAGTCAGAGATGTCAGCAGCCATCAGACCCACCAGCCACTCTGCAAGGAGCTGGGCAGAGCACACCCCCAACTATGACTAGGCCTCCTCCATTGCACTGGGCACTGCACAGGCCCCCCAGCTCTGTCCAGACTCCCTCCTCCCGACCTGCTGGGCACTGAATAGACCCCGCGACCTGAGCGAGATCAGGGCCCCCACCATACAGAGAACACTCCTCCATTGAGGGGGCTCCCTCCAATCGCTGTTCTGGGCACCACTGAGACCCTCCCGCCCCCAATACCTCTTAAATCAGGGCCCCCCATCACTGCAGAGACCCCTCTCTCCCCTCTGGAGAGCAGGCCCCTTCCCCTCTTGTGCTGGCACTGCACCCAGGCTCTGGTCCACATGGGGACTTGCACAGGTTGAACTAAGGCAATGCAGCACCCCTTGATTCACACCTGGCTCAGTGTGGGGTCACTGCTGGAGGCACATTTACAGGAGCAGGCTGAAGGGACAGAACCATTTCCTGCAGCTGCACACACACGCGGTGCCGGTTTAGTCCGATCAGGTTTTAAACCAATTCTAAGCTGCAGCTTGTGTGGCAGGTCTAGGCTCCAGCGCCCCAGTGAGCCAGAAGCCTGGCCCTGCCCCAAAGAACAGCCACCCAAGGGAGAAGAGATAAGCCCATTGCCGAGTGAGCTCTGCAAAGCTACTGTTGGTGCTTCCCAGGCTCTGAGCACCCTACACATTAGCCCCCACTACTCCCAGGGGTGTCAGGCAGCATCAGCCCCCCCTTACAGCGAGAGGCAGAGACAGAACCTGCCGCAGGTAGCACAGACCAAGCAGCAATGCTGAGAAGGGAACCCAGGAGTCCTGCACACAGCCATGTGCTCAACCACTAGGCAAGGCTTCCTTCACCTATCCAGATGTTCCCTCCCTGCAGCAGCTTCACACACCTCTAGCTGGAAAACAGCCTGGAGGCACCTTCAATGAATGGGAAAGGAAGGGAGGGCAAGCTGCTCCCAATCTCCCCCCAGGTGTGGGTGTGGCATACAGCTTGGCCACTGTACCCCCCAGCACAGAGTGTTTTAGCCCAACCCCTCCCCCACACAACCTTGCTCTCTCTCAGCTGTACAGGACTTGGCGGGCAGGGGCCTCCCTGCCCACCCCAGGAACAGGGAAGCAGCAGCCTCAGCCGGGTGAGGAGTTCAGGAGGCCAAGGAATGATGCACCTTGACCCCAGGCTGGTAATTAGAAGTACTGATAAGATCACAACCTTCCCCAGCTCCCTGCACTTTACCTCAACCTCCCCTCCATCCCCCTTCCTCCATGGGCGAGGGAGGGGGATGGCTCTGTCATTCTTACCCCAGAGATGTTTGCAGATCTGTATCCTGGCTGACGTGGAGCTGGGGGGCCCGCTGAAGGAGGGCCTGGCTCAGGTTTTATTGGACTCTGGGGTTCAAGAGGGAAGAAAAACAGTGAGACAATACGGTGGTGGTCGGGGGAAATCACAGTGGAAAACAGGTGCTGCGACCTTCAGCCCACCCTAGCCCATGGCCCCAGACACATCCAGGCTTCGCCCCATGGCCCCCAGCACCAGCCACGGTGACTTGTTCCATAAGGAAGCATGCTCCGTAGCATTATCCCTACTGTCCCACATGCCTGGCCTCTCCTGCAGGGCCCAGAGTGTGTGTGTGTGGGGGAAAAGTGGGGCTTTGGGGAAAGTCCTAATGACCAGGCTAGGACAGCCTGTGAAGAAGAAGGGGGAGGGCCCCAGAGCCAAGCTGGCGGCAGGAGTGAAACATGAGCCCGGAGGCCCCTTTCTGCCTTTGGGCTCAGCTCCGGCCCTCCCAGGCTGAGCAGCTGTTGCCTTTGTGTGAGCCCCCTGCCTCCATCTTACCTACTGAAGCAGAGAGACGCGCTCCACACAGGCAGAGTGGAGGGGGCCTGTACAAGATGTCAAGGTACGGGGGGAGGAGTGCGCAGGTAGGGGCTCGCTGGGGTGCCCAGGGTGTGCCTGGGGGGGTCCAGACGTGCACCATTCACCTTGGAGAACAGCCAGACCACACTGATATTTCTGCCATCTGCCCCTGACTCATTGCCTCTACCCAATTGTTTATTCAAAGCCTCTGCTGGCCTTAAGCCAGGTTGGTCCTGGCCTCACTGCTGTCCCTGGAAGGGGGCAGGTTGCAGGCTCCCAGCTGTTCAGACACCCTCTTTCCCCCAGCACAGGCACAGCTGTGTGTATTACTGCTGGCATGCACCAGCCGGGCTGCCCTGCGGCAGCTCTCCATGTTTCCCCTCCCCCTGCATGCCAGGTGTGCAGGGCAGGGATGGAGGGAGCTGCCTGCTGCCTGTCCCAAGGTTAGTTTACACTGGAGCTGGCTAGTCGATGTTTCCCTCGTTTCTGATTAGAAGACTCTGGTTCTGCTATTTGCTCTTGGACGACACCAGGAAGGGGCTGGAGAATCTGGCACTGCCCACGCCAGCGCAGAGCTGTGCTGGGAGGACAGCCAGGCAGGAAGCAAGTGAGCATTGTAAACAACAGGTGGTTTGTTTCCTCTAATACACACAGGGCCTGACCAGCCAACACCCACCTCACTGCAAAACAAATCCACAGAGAACAACCTGCCAAGGCCAGGTCAGCAGCCTGGGCCTGAATTCCCCTGAAGCCTCACACAAGGCTTCAACTCCCATGTCCTGGAGCTTTGACTGTACAACTGAGGGCACATCCATTCCAAACAAAGCAGGATGAGAAACACAAACAGTGTAGCCCCCACAGTACGGCAGAGTGCACACCACCCCTTAGCTACATCCTGTGGCACAGGGCAGAGGAGGGAGACACAGAATGCTGCCTATTTACTATCTGATAAGAGACAAGATGGGTGAGGTAATATCTTCTGTTGGACCATCTTCCACTGGGGAGACAAATTTTCGAGCTACACTGAGCTATTCCTCGGGTCTGGGAAACATACCCATGTCTGGTCTGCATTATAGAGTTAGGTTGAGGCAAGGCAGCTTATGTTAACTCAATTATGGAAGTGTCTATACAGAAATTTCACTCCCGCCAATGTAACTGCTCCATTATGCTGAATTAATAACTCCACCTCCACGAGCAGAGTAGAGTCATAGTCAATGTAGTTGGTTGACAAAGTGTCAGTGAAGACTTCGTGCTGCTCCATGTCGACTGTTATTGGCTTTCAGGAGCTGACCCACGCTGACAATATAAATCGATACAAGCGCTCCTGGGGAAAATGTGCACCACAGACACAAGGCACAAAGTGTAGACACACACAAGCAAAGTAATTACCTATGGTAGCTCTATAATTGTGTAGTGTAGACATGGCCTCAGAGTGTCCCTGCTAAATACAAGACTGAACAGATTGTTTAGCATAAGTCATTAACAGGCCACTTCACCTTCAATGGTGCCTTGAAATATGTAACTACTTAGGCTAATCAATCTTCTCCACCTTGTACTTAGCAGTGACACCCTGAGTACGTTCCCCAGATCTGAAGAAGAGCTCTGTGTACACTCAAAATCTTGTCTCTCTCACCAAGAGAGGTTGGCCCAATAAAAGATATTACCTCCCGCACCTTGTCTCACTAATATCCTCGGACTAATACGACTACAACACTGCATACATCCTATATGATGAGACAGTGTAAGATGGACAATGCATTCTCTTTCCCTCCCTCTCCTAAGCTGTTGAGCAGCATTACAATGTGCTGTTGGATAAACTGCCCCAGCCCACACCAGATGTCCAGCATCAGGCTATGAACCTACCAACTCCTCCACATGCCAGAGAGCTGCTACACAAACTTTATACACAAAAAGGAGGAAATGAAACTGGGAGGGATGCAAACACAAACCAGAATTAGAAAACAGGTAGAGACTTCAGTCTAAGAAAAGCTGGAAGAGACTGGGGCTGTTTAGTTCAAATAAGGGACATCAGAGAGTTACACAAAATAGTAACTAGCATGGAGAAGGCAGACTAGAACTCCATTCACCTCCACAGTTGATCCTAACCCTGCAGCCAACCTCCCCGTGGTCACAGCAACCATTGCCCCTTCCCTTCCAGCATACCCCTTCACCTCCACTCATGCCCCAGCCCCCATATCACACGCCCGGTCCTGCACATCACACCTCCAATCCCACCATAATTACACCAACTATAGCTTCCCCACTGCACTCCTACTCCAGCTCCCATGTTCTTCCCCCACTCCTAATCCAGAGCCATCCCCGCAGCGTTTATAGCCCAGTACCCCACATCCTCCCTCTGCCCCCATCCCATAAACCTAGCTAAAGTTCCCCTACTTATACCGCAACCCCCCTTGCTCTCCTCCCTTGGCCTCCTGTACCCCCCACACTCAAAACCAGCCCCTCCCACTGAGTCGCAGAGTTTAAGGCCAGATCATGTCATCTCCCGTATATCACAGGCCACCAGCACCACCCCACCTCTCACACTAAACCCAACCATCCCTCCCCTGGCCCATGCATCTCCCCCTCCCCCGCTCTCACCTGTCGCTGCCTCCCTGGGACAGTCCCCGCCGGCTCCCGGATGCCCAGGGCGCTCTCCACGGTTCCCTTCTGCGTCTCTCTCAAGAGCTCGAGCTCCAGGATCCCGGCCAGGCTGGCCTGAAGCCGCTCCCCGATCCGCACTCGGTCGCTCCCGGACCAGAGGGAGGGCGGCATAGCTCTGCGGGCCATGAGGACCGCCGTGGCAAGAGGTACCGATCCGCGGGGCGAGGGTGGGGGTTAGGGGCGCAGCTCCTACGGGGGTACATACACCGGGGCAGGAGAAGGATAGACCTGGGGGCAGTGTATACCCGAGGGGCAGGATCGTCTGAGCGAGGAAGGAAGCGCCTGCAGCCAGGACTCACCGGGTACAGCAGCTGCAGAGGGGAGTGTGCACCGCAAGCAGGATGGCGGCAGGGGGGTAAATTGCATGCACGGCGGCAGGATGGGTGGGAGAGTAAATTACATCCACCGGTAGCAGGGGTGCTGGTAAGTCGCATGCACCGGGAGCAGGCTGGGGAGAGGATACGTGGCACGCACCATGGAGGGAGCTGGACGCTCAGAGGCCGCTCCCAGAAGCGGCTACCGGCTCCGGTCGCCTCTTGCCAGGGACTTTCAGCTCACACAGCAGCTCAAACAAAGGGGCTGGTTTTGAAAGAGTCACGTGGGGGCGGGGCCAAAGGCCCCGGGCTCCTGATTGGGTCCGACCCGGGCAAAACATTTCGTAGAACGAAGTTGGGGGCGGGGGAGACGGTAAATGTCCCCTCGCCCCCCCGTGCACCCGGGGGTAAAAACCCATCGGACCCCCCCAATGCACTCACCCTGCTTTCCCACAAATACTCCCAGGCACGCACCGAGAGATAAAATAACCCCCCCGGAATACAGCCTAGGGGGCACAGGCCCCCGTTACCCATAGGAGGTGTGAAACGCCACTCAAATCCCGAGAGGGGCTAATGTCCCCAATTCCTTCTCCCAGTGAAGGCCGCAGCTCCATCGGGGACAGGTCACTGCCTCATGCCCTAGACAAGCCACACCTCCCATATCTCCCGACAGGAACCAAATAACCGTGGGGCCGAATTCCCCTCTAGGGGCACCGGCAATTAAGGGAACGAGGGGGTTCCCCATCCATGGGCGGCAGGGGCAATTAACTGACTTTTCTGTCATCTTTTCTCCCCTCTGCTGGGGCCAGGACACCTGTCACTGCGCTCCAGATTTTTGCCCATATCCTTAAATGTCACATCCTCCCCCGCACCCCCAGGAATCGAACTCGCAACGCTAGGTTTTGGTAGGCTAATACTTTAACTACTGAACTATACCTTAACCACCTTCCCAACCGCATCAGTGGCTGGACTCTGACCACAGAAGTGCACAAAACCCAGGAGCTGCCCGCCCGGGGCAGGCGACTTTTCACCACTGGCGCTGGGTTGCTTCCCTTCCCTGTGCAACTACCTAAACCCCGACCCAGATGGAGCGGCTTGTTCCCTATCCAGTCCGCCGGGGCTTCCGCAGCGCCCAGCAGGTGGGAGTCACAGGCTGAAAGAGGCAGGAGCTATTGCCAAACTGGGCAAGCAGCTTTCTCCAGCTCCTGGCTGCCAAGAAGCAGGAATGACCAACTCTGCTCATGCAGCTGCTGTTAGCTTCCCAGGAGCTGCTTCCACTCCGTGGGAGTGAATTTAGGACTATAAGCCCAGGGTGCTGGTCACTTTACGGCAAGCCAATGCCTAAAGCCTTCCCCCCATTCCACCGGGCCTTGCACCAGCTTCCAGCTTTGATGGGGCAATAGCCCGGCCCCAGCTTTCGGACTAGAAAATGGTGCGGCTTTAAAGCTGGGAGCGACCTGTGAGCACTTCAACAGCGGGACCCTCGCGGGTAAGGGGGCAGGGCTGATGCACTGACCTTCCCTAGAGAAGAGCACCACTGACCTGCACTCCCCAGGCACAAAAATGGACACGGCCCCTCCGCGCAGCGGGAGGGTATTTCAGTGCGCTCCCCCCTGAGTCCAGCGGCCCCTTTCGCTCTGTGGGCAGCAGAGGGAGTGGGGTGGGGGGGGCAGCTCTAAACGCCCGGCTTTCCCGCAAGCGGCGGCATGTCCGTGTTCTCCAGCAAGGCGGCGCCAGAGAGCAACTGCTCAGGCAGCTGGACTCCCGAGCGGGCCAGCGCTTGAAAGCTCTGCACCCCTTCTTCCCTATCCCCCATCATAGGGGGCAATTCACAGACCCCCTTCCACTCTTCTACCATAGAGAGCGGGGGCAATTAACAGACTCCTCTCTTCCCCCCCATCACAGAGGACAGGGGCAATTAGATAACCGCTTCCATCCCCATCATGGGGGAGGTACAATTACCAGCCTCCCTTCTCTTAGTCTGAGCACAAGTAAAATCAGCCTATAGAGAAGAAAATCCCTCTCCCTACCTCAGTGCCCTGCGCCCCCCTCAGCACCCCAGCAACAGTGCCCTGCACCCCCCCAGAAGCCGGGCTCCCCGCGTCCCGCTAGGGCCCGTGCGCTCCCCAGCAGCAGGGCTCTGCCCCAGGGATTCCCCCGCGGGGGGACGGGGTGGAGTTGCAGGCGGATCCTGCTGCAGCTGGGGCAGCGCTACGGCGTAAGCGGCGCTATTTAAAGGGTCCCGGGGGACAGGCGAGCCTAGCGCCCCGCAGGATGCTACCAGTCACCGGCAACCGAGAACCCCGCGCTCCCTTCAAGCAGCGGAAATGCTTCGGTGAGCGGAGAGCCCCGGGCGGGGCCTGGCAGAGAGAGCCCGATGAACTCGGGGCCAGGACGTTCCCTCCCAGGGAAGCCCCTGGGCGGACCTCGGGGTGCCCTGCCTTCTTCGGGCTGTACGCGGAGAGCCCCCCGCCCTAGCAGCGGAACAAGCGGGCTGGCGCGCCCCCTGCAGCTGGGGGACGGAGAGCGCTGCTCCAGGCTGATTGCCCCTAGGGTGGAGGCCCGGGCGGTTCCTCGGAGTATCCCGGCCCGCGCGGGGTGTCTCCCCCCATTTCCCTCGGGCTCCGGGAGGCTCTGCTGGGGGAAGCTCTGGCTGTGACCCTCCTCCCCGGATCCGCTTCTCATTCCAGCTACCAGGAAACGCGAAGTGGCCGCGGTCCGCTCCAAGTTCCCCAGCAAGCTCCCGGTGAGTGGGCGGGGCGGCCGCTTGGCGGGAGGCGGGGACGCGCGGAGTGTAGCCCGAGGCCAAGAACAGCAGCCACCTCGGGGAAATGGGCCTTCGCCTCTCCCTCCTTCTCCGGAAGGGAAGGGGAGGGGGCTGTGCCCATCTCGGCAGCGGGGCCTCGGAGAGGGGAGCTGCCTTCCTTCCTCCCTTTCCCACGGGTCTGTTTTCCAGGTGATCCTGGAGCGGTACCCCAAGGAGAAGGTGCTGCCCGCTTTGGATAGGACCAAGTTCCTGGTCCCCCAGGAGCTGACCATGGGGCAGTTTGTGACCATTATTCGGTAAGAGGGGAGGGGTGTGTGATTGGAGGCGGGGGTCTGGCTTGGTATTGTATTGGTACCCCGGTGTCTGTGCCTCAGGCACTGCTGAGTCCTGCTTCCCTCTCTGACCTGAGACAGCAAAGGGGGGTGCTGTGACCTAGGCAGTCATCACTGGCCCCCTTAGAATGCCCCTGGCTGTGTTTCAGGGGTGCCATCCCTATAGCTTTGGGAGAGGGACTAGCAAAGGCTGATGCAGAGACTGCAGCTCTCTGAAGAGCCCCTTCTTGTTTTAGGTGGTCTGAGTAAGGGACCCCTGCTCTCCATTGGCTGCTGTTGTGGGTTAAGGGCAGGCAATGCCCAGGTAGTGCAGTCCCCCCCTGGGCTGGGCTAGGCAGGCAATGGGTGCTCTCAGGGGAGACTAGTCAGTGCTTTCCCTTCTTACCCTCAGATGGGTCTCAGCTCTCCTGCCTTCTTGCTTTCCCAGGAACAGGATGTCCCTCAGCTCCACCCAGTCATTCTACTTGCTGGTGGATGGTAGCCGGAGCTTGGTCAGCATGTCTCTCACCATGGCTGAAGTGTACACGCTGAACCGAGATGAGGATGGGTTCCTCTACATGACCTACGCCTCTCAGGAGATGTTTGGCTAAGGCTGCTGGTTGCCTTGGACTCCTGCTCCATTGAAAGGAGCCATCGCTGTTCATTCTAATGTTGCTGCTTAGTAAATGGTATCATCTGACCCGCTCCGGTCAGAGTTGGAATTACATTCCTGCCTGGCCAGTGAGGCATCTACTCTGGTGTGCTGAGACACCAAGGAACCTGCCTGTTTCCTCCCTTTCCCAAGTGAGTGCCTGGGTAAACTTGCTCCAAAGGGAAAGATCTGACTTCAGAGTGAGCGTCCCTTTAGCCCATAGCAGATGCCTTTACCCTGTGTCAGGTGGTGCCCATGGGATAGTCATACCCACCAGCCTCTTGCACTGGTGCCAGTGTGATTCACCCTACCGTGAAACCAATAGTACCCCACAGCTTAAGGGTGGTGTTGGAGGACATTGCTTGGTGCTGGCTCCGAGTTCCTGCTGTACCACCTGGGGCTGATAAAGGCCAACCTGTTCTCTCTGACCTTGGGATAGCTTTTGGAGTAAGAAGTAGTACCACTATGTGAGTGCTATCTTCCAGTGACTTTCCTAACCCCAATGCTGACCATTGGAGACCCTTATACTCCCAGAGCAGGGGTGAACCTCCTTCTCACTGGCAGCTTTAACTGTGGAGTAGACTGGCTCTCTTGTAAAGGAGGGTGAGTTGTGCAGGAGGGAAGGTAATACCGCACATGGAATAAGCACCATCTGTCCTTTAGACTGCACATCTTCCCTTCAGAAGCACACCCTGTAGCCACCAGTTAACCCTGTTAAACGTTTTTTTTTCTGTAAATGCTTGCCTGTGTGAAAGGGGACTGCAGTTGCTGAGAGTAATGACTGCACTGGGGGGCAATGAGCAGCCCCGGCCGGGTGCATACAGCTCATGATGCTACCAGTCAGAGAGAAGCCTGAAGGGAGTGCACCAGTTACAGTTGTATTTAGAGCACATGGTCCCTTGAGCCTGTTAACTTAGTGAAAATAATCCACTGTCCTGGATTGGAGGTTCTGTGCAGTGGTAACCCTGGCCTGGACCCACAACACCTTAGCTGACCTCAATTTGAGGGTGGTTTAGCTGGTGCTGTGTGCTTTCCTCCCCAGTGCTGCTGGGTTAGTAAAAGCTCCTGGAGACCCTGCTGGAAGCCTGTCTTCATTTCAGACAGATCAGTCTTTTTTTCTTCTGCCAGCGACTGTCCCTGATTCAGAAGTGGGCAAAGGAAAGCTGGGTTAGAAAGGCTTGTTACCTAAGCACCCATCTGTTACCTGAGCTTCTGCTGGTGTAGAGCAGGAGAGGGGTGAGAGACAGCTAGTGTCTTTCCTGCTCCCTGCAACTTGTGTGCATGTACCAGGGCCTCTCCATCCATTGGTGCTGGGAGGATTGAGTTATTCAGGGAGAGAAAGCATCTGTTCTGGGAACATGCCTGAGGAGGCTGGAGCTTCCACTAAAGAGGCAGTTCCTGCTCTGCAGGCATCAGGCTGGCAGTCCTGTACCCTGCTCTGGAGTCCCAGTCTGTTGAGCCCAGGGACTCCTGCACCAGACTGATGTGAAGAGGGACTTGAAACTGTCTGAGAATTTTTCCTCTTCACAGAGTTAAGAGGGGAATATAAAATTTTCTTCCCGATTCTCTTCCCTACAAATTAATTCTCATCTGGGTAGGAGTTCTGCCCCTAGCACAAAGCATCTTGGAGCCCCCTTTCCATGGCACAAGGGTGATATTCCTTGCTGCTTCAGGAGCCAGGCTAAGCAGGTACATGCAGAGCAGTTTGAAGTGGGAAATCCCATTAGAAGGGGGCTTTGAGGGTTGCTGCTCTGGAGTTGGCCAGATGCCTGGGTTTGTCTCCTCCCTATGCCCAGATGACCCCTACACACACAGCCCCTCCTCTCATGCTGTTCTTAGCAGGGTTGGGTAAGCGGGGGGATCTTACCTCACTCAGCCCTTGGGAGTGGGGCTTGGTAGCTGTATGCTTCTAAGGCCCTGCTCTCACCCCACTCCACAGCAACAGTACCTAAATGACCATATCATCACCCCACAAAGGGGGGTTGCCTCAGGCCAACTGCCTGTGTAATAATGGTAGGAACCACACAGACTGAACTCCCCTCTCCACTGTAGGAATGAGTCATGCAGGTTGCACTGCTGCAGCCTGTCTTGTGGATAAATGGAATTCTTTGTCAGTCTGAGCAGTTAGAGCTGCAGTGGGGCTGACCCCTCCAATGACACCAAGACGTGCTGGAGAGAAGAGACCACAGCACACACAGCGGAAGCACTTGGTGCTAGTTTTACTATTGAACCTTTGTCCTGGGTAGCAATCCCAACTCCTGGCTTTGTACAGAAATTATTCCAAGAAACACTTTCACTCTGGGCTTTATATTTAGTTGATCAAATGGTGAGTTGGCTAAAAAGTGGCTGCTCTGGGCTGTTAGGTTTGATAGGTAGAGGAGGGGGGCTGATATGAGGACAGTTTAACAGCACAGCAGCTTATGGAGTCTGTCCCTCCTCCTGGAGTGAGCAGGAACCCTGCTGTTTTCACTGCTGGGGCAGTGTGGGGACAAAGATGTAGTGATTGGTAGAGGCAAGGAGAGCTTAAAGAGCAGCTGGCTAGGGCCATGGGATGGTCTAGAGTAGCATTTGGGCTCCCAACTGCCATGACACTAAAAACAATGGGAGTCAGAAACTCTTGGCCTGAACTCCTAGGAGGGTTTTCACAAGCAGGTTTTCTGGCTTTTGAGGTTTTTCTGCCCTTGCACTGAAAGACTCCAGAGTAAGCAGCACAGACAAGACTGGTATAAACCATCCCATGCAAATAACCCTCCCTTTCACCTTTTTGTCCCTTCCTGGGTGGTTTGCAGAAGGGTTAGTTGGCCCTAAACTCCCATAGCTGCTGGGAACTTATCCTCTGGGATGTTGGGCTACTCCCCCCATTCCCTGGGAGCTCATTCTCAGGGGCTGGAAGGGCCACCCCCATTGGTGGGAAACCACTTTTTAAAACTCACTTGGTATTCTCTTGAAAAGAGAGCCATGATTTGCTTAAAAATAAAACTCTAAAAGCAGGGAGCCTCTGTCTAAGGGGGATTAAGATGAATGACAGTAACCTTCAAGGAGGGGGTGTCTGGGCATAAGTAGCCCAGCCAAGGTTAAAAACAACCAAGAGAAGGGGCAGTGTTGGGAGTGGATGGTGGGGGACGTGAAGGTTGTGTGTTTGCTCAAACTCACTCCCTTCTGTGCAGAGCTCCTGCCCAGGGTAGTAACCCCTGACAGTCAGATGCTGTGACCCAGTCTAAGCATAAATATATGCAAAAGTGTTCCCTGGTTAGAGTTTAAATTATCCTGATCAATGCAGCCATTTCCAAACTATTTACAAAGCTGGCAGCAGTCCAATGGGGAAAGGCCAGTGTAGTATGCTTAGCATAGGTCTACCCTGTATAAGAAACGAGAGAAACTCCTGGCAGGCAGGGAGGTGGTACATGTGGCTTGGGCAGGAAGACAACTGATCAAGGGCATGAATCAGAGCAGCTGCTGGTTTGGAGTGAGGCCCCTTTGCCCTGTGCCTATGGTCGCTGTAGCTCCTGATTAGAGTTCAAAGTTCCCTGCTAGCATCTGGAGGGGCCTCACTCCCCAACCCATCTCTACAGGAGAGAATCCAAGGTCTTCCCCTGTACTGTTCAGGAGTGTCCGGCTTGTCCCATATCCCTGGGTGTGGCACATGTGGGTTCACTACGAGGGGTTCTCCACATCCTGTTTACAGCGCTTTGCTGCCAGGTCTTCATTGTGGGCCTTGCGGATGTGCCTATACAGGTCCCCAGACTGGGTGTAGCTGCGCATGCAGTAGCGGCACTCATAGGGGCGCTCGCGCGTGTGCACAGTGGCATGACGCCGCAGAGTGTAAGAGCAGGAGAAGGTCTTGCCACATGTCTTGCAGGTGGGGACGTCCTCAGTGAAGATACCGAAGTTGGGGTGTGCCTCATACTCTGGCAGGTACATCTGATCATGCAGAGGTGGTGTCACCATGTTGGAATAGCCCTGTCCACCCGGCACTGGGATCATGTGGTAGGGGAGGTGCTCCTGTGGAAGGAAGCCGCTCTCTGAGGACACCTCCTCCATTCCACTGGGCTCCTCAAAGCCATTGGGGTGACGGTTGCAGCCCCCAGCTGACCCCACCTCCACCGTGGGCCTCTGGAAGATACTCTCCATCCTCATTTCCATGCTCCGCCTCTCCAGCTGCTCCACTGTGTCTGGCTCCTCATCAGAGATCACAATGGCTTCCACCTTCACTTTGATGGGGCCCCTGTCCAGCTCCTTCGGGTAGAAGCCATCTAAGCTGCCCACCCGTGGCTCCACGGCTAAGCTCTCAGGGATGGTTTCCAGCCCAGATGGTGTCTCTGCCACATTGCCTGGGGGAAAATAGCTGTGGGAGATGGTTTCGGTGGAGCTGCTGGGGCTGGACAGGGAAACGTCTGCAGTGGCTGGGGGGAGAGGCCTACCCAAGATGGGGCCACGAGGGGAGTCACCCTCCATGCCCGGCTGTGTAGTATCTGCCATGTCCGCAGTTGGTGCTAGAGGTTGCTGAGGGACTGCTTTCTCCAAGTGGTTATTCTTCCACTCCTCCTTCTTGTTCCTTCCTGCTTCACACAGATGAAGAGGTGGCGGCAGGACCTCGGGGCTCTGCAGCTGGCACTTGGAGGTGCTGGGCAGGAACTCAGAGCTGACTGGGGAGTCCTCCTCCTTCTTAGTGCTGTCAGCCTCTGCCAGTGCCCGTGCTTGTAGCTTCTTCTTACAGACCTTGACAATATCATTCATGTGCAGGTAGCTTGCAGCAGCCAGCACATCCTCCACTGGAATGTCATTGAAGGCCAGCATGCCCTGGTACATGAACTCCAGCAGCAGCCCGAAGGCCGGTGCTGTGACAATCTCGTTGTTGATACAGACCAGGTCCCGCTTGTCCAGCCGCTCCTTGTAGAACATGTGGAAGAAGGTGCTGCAGGAGGCCAGCACGGCCCGGTGTGCTAGGAACTGGGTGTTGCCCACCATGATGGTGCAGTCGCAGAGGAAGCCCTGGTGTCGCTGCTCTCGCAGGCTTTGCAGCAAGTGCTTACTGTGGTCAGGGAACTCCATGCTGAGGGGTGGTCAGGAGGATGGAGCAGCAGTTGACATAGCCCTGAGCCCCCTGGGAGTGCAGGGGAGAGAGAGAATCAGTTACCTGGGAGATGGAGGGGCTGAGGAAACATCTCCTCCCCACCAGACTGCCTCCTAATGGGCCCCCATCCCTCACGCTTCATCCGTTCCTTCTTGGGCTCTATAGGGGCCCCACGTGCCCTGTATCTTTCATTATCTGCCCCACTGTGGGCCTTCACACTTCATGTTAAGCCTCTCTATCCCCATCCCCCTGCAAAGTGCCCTGTCCTGAATCTCTTCTTTCTGCAGGCCAGAAATCCCTTCTTCCATCATCCCCCGCTCCAAGTTAGGGGTGGAAGCTGGTGCCCCCCATTATTCCCTAGCATTGGCCATTGCCTAGGGCAGGCATCCCCCATTCTAGCATGGAAGGCGTGTGTTAATTGGCCCTGTGTCACCTTCCCCTAAATGTCTGCAGGGGGATTAACCTAGGAGGGAAGAGGGCTGGCATAGGGATCCTGGCTCTAGCAATGGGGCCTGAATGGGGATGGGGAAGCCTGGGCAGTGAGGAAGTGGTTGCCCCCACATTACAGCTCAAACTAGGTGAGGGGTACTTGGGGGTCTAAGGGGAGGGAGTCAGGCCAGGGCTGCTGGGACGGGATTACCAGGAGTGGGAGGAGCCAGGCTCAGGGGAATCCTGATTTAGGAGGCTAGGGCACCTGTCTCAGTTCAGGGGAGCTGGGCCGGGGGTCCCGGTGCGGGGGGAGGGGTCCGGTTCTGGTCCCTCCTGAAGGGAACGGGGGTCCCCGTGTAGGGGAAGGGGCCGGTTCTGGTCCTGCATGAGTGGAGCGGATCCGGA
>ML677379.1:1450793-1466458 GCA_007922305.1 Dermatemys mawii
CCGTCACTCAACTCGTCTCATCCATTGATTGGTTTACCATAAACTGTGACACTCACGCTCCGCTCGCTGACTGGCCGCAGAAATCTATTCCTCAGCCCTCCAGCCATCTCAACGGGCACTGGTCAGAACCGGTTCCTTCGACTGATTGGTCAAGGCCTGGTGTCACTCCACCAGTTCCGCCTGTTGATTGGTGGAATAACCTCGCTTACTATTAACTTGTGGAGGCGGGACTTCGGTCTCCATAGTACCGGTGAGGGAGAGGCAGGGTGAGCGCGCGGTGATTTGTTCGCCTGCGGTTGCGCGGAAGGAATAGTGTTTTTATTGGGATGTGTTCGCCGCGCTCCCTCAGCCGCGCCCCGCTCAGCCTGCCGGGGCGGGGTCTACTCCCGGCTCAGGGTGTCCGTGACGTCCCCTCGGGCCCCAGGCAGCGGAGGCGGGAGGCAGCCGATACCCGACGGTGTGTCCCGGCCCCTCCTCCGGGGTCTCTGCTCCCCTCCCGCGGGCTGCGGCGGACGCGGGGCGCCTCCTGCTGTGGCCGGCCCGTGGCTCGGCGGCTCCTTGTGGCTCGGGTCGGGGTCGTTTCCCTTGCGGGTGGGGGTGGCGCCTGTCCCCGGAGGGCGGGGATTCGGCCGCAGGCCGGCGCGTTGCCAGCTGTCCTTTCAAACCAGCCCCGGGGTTTGAATGTCAACGGGCGCGGGAGCCGGGCCCGCCTCTTTCTTCCCCGCCACTCGCCCGCCCGGCATGAGGAGACGGGGGTCGCTGCGCCCAGGGACTCCGCTGAGGCGCTCCGTGCGCCTGGCGCACGGGAGCGCGGAGGAGCCGGTGAGAGCCGGGGGCGCCTCCGCGGGGGGCTTCGAGAGGGCGGTGACTGGGGAGCCGCGCGGGTCGGGCAGGGCGGCCCCGGCTCTGAGCGCTGCCGATGCCGCCGTGGCCCGGTCCCGGACTGCTCTGTCGCAGACCCTCCGTGGGTTCTGGGGCTGCGGAGCAGGCACCGGCCGGCGGGGCGCCCCCCGACCCAGCCAGCTCCGCTCGGCTGAGGACTCGGCCCCTGGAGCAACCTGGCACTCGGAGCTCGCCTCGGCCTGTCTCCTGCGGGGCCCGCGATGCCGGGGCTCGGCGCGGGGCGGCAAGAGACCCCCGCCTCCCCTCCCCCACGCGGGTGCCGCTCGGTGGGTGGCGCGCGCGGTCCGGGGGCTCTCATAGCGCCGGACCCCCTGCGCTGGGCGCTGGCGGGGCGAGTGCAGGACAAGGAGCGATTCAAGCTGTGGAGAAGCTGGGCTGCTCTGGGCTGTGACTGCAGCTCCCTGCCTTGCTGTGACATTCCCGCTGGCTGTGGTGCTGCGTGGAGTTCCCCCAATGGCTGGGTCTGGCGCTGTAGTAAATCTCCCTTCCAGCAGCCTAATGGTGTCTGTGCCAAGGCTTAGGTCAGCTGAACTGTCTCCTGGCTGTGAATTTTCGAGGCAGGCAGCTAGATCAAGCCAAGTTTTAGGTGTAGACCAGGCCTTAGTCTCATGCGGGTAGTCGATTTCTTTTTTAATCCTAGAGAAAATCGAGGTGACTTGATGACGCTGAGAGCACAGGGAGAAGAGTTCTAACAGCAGAGGGCTCTTTAACTTAGCTGTCAAAGGCAGAATGCAATCCCACTTTTAACAGCTGGTGTAATTAACCATTACAACAATTTACCCAGCCTCACGGTGGATCCCTCATCACCTGCAACCTTTACATTATGACTGGATGATTTTTCTAGGGGTTCTGCTTTCACTCAACTAGACATTATGGGGTATGGTTGAATGGGAAATGATTTTGAAAATTTTCAGTTTTGAAGAGTAAAAACCCTCCTGCAACAGGCCAAAGTCATGAATTATTTTGCTTTGTGTTAAACTGTTTCCTTGTGAGAATTGTTACTTTTTTTTCTTCCACCTTTTTTCCCCCCGGGTGTAAATGAAATTACTTTTCAAAACGAAAACCAGAACTTTGTTTTGAGAGTGGGATACTTCAGCAACTCTCCCCCACTCCCCTCCCCTCCAGCAGGAAATTCATTAAACTGCATATCTTTTCAGGAACAGTTGGAGTTCTGACATTTTTTGGCAGAAGTGCGTGGTTAAAAAAATCTTCAGCCAGTGCTAGTTCTGGACTTGAGGCAGGAACTACAGGTTCTCTGGCCTGTGCTATGCAGGAAGTCTGTTTACGCTATCAGAGTGGTCCCTTGTGGCTCGAGTCTAAACAATACAGACTGTCACAGATTTTAGACTCCAGCCAAGATCAGGACTCTGCAGAGATAGGTGCTTTGTCAACACACGGCAAGAGCCACTCCCTGCCTTGGAGAGCTCACACTGTAAGTCAACAAAAGCTGGGAGGGGAAACAGATTTGCCCAAGATCATGTTTTTGGCAGATCCAGGACTAGACCCTAATCCAGTGACCTATTCCCTAAAACACACTGCCTTCTTATGCCTTGGAGCTCTCCTTGCCATAGTTTTGGAGTGAAAGAAGTGTCAGCAATCCACTGAAGGTTTTAAACAGCCTGAATAAAAACTTGTCCCTCCTCACAGAGTTGGGTTTCACTTCCTCGTCACTTGTGGTGTCACAAATCCACCAGCTCTTCCGTTGCCTGTAGAGTTACTGCAGGTGGGCTAGAGCTGAAGTTTTAAGATTTAAAAAAAAACAACAGACCAAAGTTTATCTTACAAAGAAAACAATCCTCTATGCCAAGAACAAGTTTTCATCCTTAAGGGGCAATTTCTTACCTGGGATTTGGGGTGACCTTGGAGGGGAAGTTTCTCACCCAGCACCATTAGAGGACTATACTGGAGAGAAGTTTGGGCACATGTTGTCCTCCCCCTCCTTGTGGTTTGTTACCCTGAGGTACAGGGTCCCACTGTTCTAAATCCAATATTGCCAACCCCAAAAACTCTAACCAATCAAGAGGCAGGCCAAGTAGCAGCATTACACAGTCTGGCTTCACGCCCTGCCACTTTCTCAGTTTTTCTTCCATCTCACATCAAACCACCTAGTACAGCTGGTGTTTTCACAGTATTGCTCTTCTAGGGATGGCTTAGTACTATAAAACCTCCTCCCTGCCCCCCTTCAGTTTATCCGGGCTTCCACTTACTTATATCAGTTCAGTCCTCCTAATAGGCTTCTATTCCCTGCACTTTAGACTTATTCCTCAACAAATA
This sequence comes from Dermatemys mawii, assembly GCA_007922305.1. Taxonomy (NCBI): domain Eukaryota; kingdom Metazoa; phylum Chordata; order Testudines; family Dermatemydidae; genus Dermatemys; species Dermatemys mawii. The sequence goes on from ML677379.1 coordinate 1,453,971, forward strand.
CCTATGTCCTCCTCAACTGTGCTGTGGCTGCCCCTTATGTTCTCCAGCAGGCCTGGTTTTTAGTTACATGCCATCATCATGGTCCCCTGGTCTCAGTCCCTTCACCTGGGGAAGTGGGCTACATTTAGCACAGGTGAGGCTGAGCCCCTTCTCCCCCTTAAAGGACCAGTTCACCTCTGACCATCCCCCAGAAATATTGACATTTAAAAACAAGAGTAAATGTATGTTCCTTTTCATTTGAGCCCTTCGGCTCATGCCCAGGTCACATCTAGGGACTGTTAGGAGCGTACCTGGGTCATATTTTCAAGCTTTCCTCTGCAATCACGAGGCCTAGAAACTTTTTTTTAAGGGCAAGCTGCAGTTCTTACAGGAGCTGAGACTTTAGGTAAAGTGCCAAATGTAATGAGGATTAACAGAGCTGTAAATTACAATCCTTTGTTAATTTGTAATCTCTGATGAAATTGAGCCTGCAGATGTGAGCAGCTCCCAGTGTTAGTGTCCAGCTCCTATTCTGCCTGGGAGAGGAATATTAACCAGAGCCCCATACTCCTCTACAGGTCCTAGGAGAGGTGCCGAGTGCTGAGGGAGGGAACTTTACTCTCGTCCTGCAGCCCCGGGCCAGCATCAAGGCCCACAAATTGCATGTTGCTCCAGCCCGGGATCCATCGCCCACTCCAGCCAGTGACCCCACTCCCATGCCAGCCATGGAGCCATCGTCTGGGCCAGCCATGGAGCCCTTGCCAATATTAACTAGGAAGCCTCCACTGCCCCAGCTCAAGGATGGACCCACTAGGACTGCGATGAAGAGAGGCCTCTCCCGGAAGCCAGCAGCGAGGTTGGAGCCTTCCAGGGGCAATAGATTGGTGGCACAGGACCAAGATGCCCACTTGGTGAGTCGCTCTGTCTTATCTGTGCTGGTTTGCATGTGTGGGTCTGGAGTGATCCCCTCCCACTTTCTCCCTGCCCCTCCCAGTGCTCCACAGGGATAGGAGGTTTAGTGCTGTGCAGACCTATGCAGATGGGCGGCTGTCTCCATTAGACCCATGCAGTGTTTTTCAGGGACTGTGCGGCCTCTGGCAGAGCTGATATCTGGCTATTTCCGATTCCCTTCCAGTCACCCTATGTGAGTCTGAAGAGGTTGCAGATATCAGAGGAGGATGAAGAAAAGGAGGAGCTTTTCCCCACCCGAAGTGAGCGCTCAAGGGAGAAAGAGGTAACGTGGTCCCTCCCTTCTCTAACCCCTATGCCTTAGCTTCCTGGATTTCCCCCTAGAGGGGAGAGGGATGTTCTGTCTCCACAGTCCCTTCTGCTAAAGCTGCCCGCAGTGAAACCAGTCAGGAACAGTTGTGCTGGGGACATCTGCCTGACGGACTGGGGTCAGCAAATAGCTACCGCATTAGAATGGGTTTCAGTCACTACTGATCTGGGGCTTGGTCAGAACCAGCACCCTAGAGAGAAAAGGCCCCATGTCCCATTCCCCAGCCTCCTGAGCCAACCAGTCTTCTCTGACGCTGAGGCTTGATCGAAGCTGATGTCCCCTGGCAGTAAAAGGCCACTTCTCCCATGCCTGACCTGACTGAGCCAGCCAGTCCCTCCGTGCTGGGGCTGGATCAGAGCCAGGGTGCTTTATCAGTGAAAGCCCCTTATCTCATTCCCTGCCCCCTGAGCCCCGTAGCCCCATAGACAGTCTGGCCCTCCCATGAGTAATAGGGGTCTTGGGTTGTGGCTCTTGCTGATGCCACCCACTCTAGGTGGAGTGTGGAGTGGCCTCACTGTGGCTGGCTAGCAGACCCTCTCATTGGGCACAGATAGTGCCTGATCCCAGGTGTCTGGCTCTGCAGCTCCCCCTCCCGCAACTTTTAACCCTCTTTGGCTCAGTGCTGTTTTAGGCCATTCTTATCCTTGTACCAGAGGAACAATGCTTGGGGAACTGGGGCTGCCTCTCTCTCAGCCAGACTAAGGACCACCCTTTGGCTTGGCTGTCTCCTACTGCAGAAGCTGAACCTGGACTGGCAAGAGTTCAGAGATGAGAGCGCCCAACTGCAGGTGCTGGAGACTGCGCTGCCTGGCTCAGAGACAGCCACTGTCATGGAGATCATGGACCCCAGGCTGCAGGGCAAAGCGGCCAGCAACACCCCCAGGCTGCAGGGCCAAGCGCTCTGGCTGCAAGGCGGGGCAGCCAGCAGTCCCCCTAGGCTACAGGGTGGGGCACCCAGGTTGCAGGACAAGGCACAGATCAGCACCCCCAGGTGGCAGAGTGCAGCTCCCAGACTGCAGAGCGTGGCACCTGGACCGCCAGGTGTGACAGATACTCCCAGGTTGCGGCGCGTTGCCCATGGAACCCCGGGCTTGGCGATGTGGACAGAAACTTCAGCACTCGGGCCACCAGCCCCCAGACCCAGGAACCCAGGGAAGCCAAGCAAGGTAAAGGAGAGATCCACACCTCTGCACTGGAGTATCCGGGCAGGCCATGTGCTGAGCTCTCTGTTCCATGTCTAGTTGTGGCAGCAGGCTCCCTTCCTTGTCCCAGTGCCTCTGTGCTGGTTTCCTAGAGAGTCCCCCATTAAACAGCTGATCCATTTCCTGACGGCCTTGGCAGCTCCCCTGTCTGTGGCATTAGATTATGGCTCTGAGGGAAGTAAGAGCTCAGAGTTGCCTTCTCACACTGGCTGGGGGGCAGTCTTGACCTACGAGAGGGCATCATTGGCTCAACCGCTGGTATATTCCCTGCCATGGAGAGCACTGTGCTGGGTAACCTTTCCCTGCAGCATCGGGTTCTGAACACCACTACTTGGGACAGAGCAGACCTGGTCCAACCAACCGCTGTCCTGTGCCTGGAAGGGTTGGGTGGACACAGACGTAAGTCCTTGTCCATGGGGCTCCTGGAGGGATGTCCCTGTGTTATGTTGGCTCCTGCCCCAGGCAGGACTCCCCACTAAGTGCTATTCTCTTTCTTGTTAGCATTTCCTTTTCTCCTCCACCTGCTGCATCCTTCTTCCCTTCCTGCTCATCTTGGGCTTCTCTGGTTGGTTCCTGTGGGAGCACAGCAGCCCTGTCTCTGTCCTGGGGTTGATGGGGCAGTGGCAGCTGGGCTGGAGCCATGTCGCCAGCCTGTGGAGCGAGCCAGTGGAGGAGTGCAGCCCACAGTGCAGGTAAGAGATCCTGCAGGGGGCAGGCCGTCACACGGAGGTGGTGGGCAGAGTGACTACACAGATCTGCAGGTCGTCACATGGCAGTGGTGGGCAGTAGCACATAGTGACAGCACAGACTCTGCAGGCGGTAGCAGATGGCTGTGCTTGCCCTCAGACTCAACAGATGCTTGGAGTGCAAGGGAGCTGGATTTTGCTCTGTTCTTTGTTTGTCCTGGCAAGTACTGATGCCTTCACTACCCCCATTCAGGTATCTGTCTTCTAACTCTGCCCATCTCTTCTCTCTCTCTTTGGCTGCTGCAGCTTGGTGCTGGTGGAAAGCATCCCTGTGGGCCTGAATTACAGCCCCTCCAGCCCCCACCACCTCCCCATTTTCCAGGCCTGGATGGACCTGTTGGATGCTGCCAACCACACTGTGGACATCGCAGCTTTCTACTTCACTCTCCGGGACTCAGACACGCAGGAGGAAGAACCCTCATCCTGGCAGGTGGGGCTTGACGCAGGCAGAAGGAGCCCGTTCCGCTCCTGTTCTGGGGCGAGAGGGAAGGGGTTGCTAAGCCATAACACTCATGCTGCCCCCTGCAGGGCAGGCAGGTGTTGGAGAAGCTGTGGGACCTGCCATCTCGGGGGGTGAAGCTGAACATTGCTGTGAACAGTCCCCAGAAGTCTGACCAAGACACCAAGGAGTTAGCCAGCAAAGGTAACATAAAGGTTCAAGCCTGCATGGGGAGAGGGGCATAAGGGGAAATGTCAGCTGTAGGAACAGGGCAGACAAGACTCTTCCCAGCTGGGCTGGGATAGCCAGGCTGAGAGAAGTGGGAAAGGACGTCTCTGTGTGATGGCTACTGTTCTGCAGGTGCAGATGTAAAGTATGTGGAGTTGGAGCGCCTGACTGGAGGGATTGTGCACACCAAGTTCTGGGTGGTGGATGGCAAACACGTCTACATTGGCAGCGCCAACATGGACTGGCGCTCGCTGACACAGGTACCACAGCGGGTAGAGGGCGGACAGAGGGGAGGTGTACTCACAGGCACTGGCACTCGGGGGAGGGTGTGGGAAGAGGGGAGGTTGGCAGGAGGGAGGTTTGCTCACAGGTACTGCGGTGGGCATGCAGGGGGACTGAGTGCTCACAGGGACTGGAGTTCACTCTCCTGGGTCCCTTTGGGGCAGGGTTAGGATAGGAGCTGGGGCTCATGTTGGAGTTGGGCACTGGATGGTGAGGCTGGCTGCCCACTGGCATAGGTGCTGACTCTGTAGGTGCTCCAGGGCTGTTTTGCGTGGCAAACCTGGGAGGGAGGGGGTGGAGGGGAAATGTGCGTGCCTGGGGGAGGAGGCGGGGCTCAGGATTTGGGGAAGGGGTTGGCGGGGGCATGAGCACCCACCAACGCCAGCTAAAGTTGACACCTATGCCCACTGGGACTACACTCACTCTCCTGGGGTTTAGAGTTCAGCCTGGGGCTTCTGTTGGAGCTGGGACAAGGTCACGTTTGCTACGTGGCTGTTCCCAAACACCCCTGCCTTGCAGGTGAAGGAGCTGGGTGCTGTGCTCTACAACTGCAGCTGTGTGGCTAGTGACCTGCACCGCATCTTCGCCATGTACAGAGCACTCGGAGGGCAGGGGGCCTCGCTCCCAACCGTGTGGCCAGCTTCTGTCTCTGCGCTGTCCAGCCTCAGCCGCCCCCTGAAGCTGCAGCTCAACAGCGGCAGTGCAGAACTGTACCTCTCTGTAAGTGTCCATGTAGGTTCTGTCGGGCCGGGCAGTCATTCCTGGACTCTGTGTGTCCGATACCATCTCTGCCATCCTGGGACCTACTGCTTAGCCACTGTCTGCTGGCACTGCAGGGGGTTGCACCATATTGGCACAGGGGCTGGATGCCTCTCCAGTGCATGGGGGACAGCCACCTGGGACTCCCTGCGCCAGGAGCTTCTCCCTGTCCCAGGAGGCCCTTTTCCTCGCTACAGATCCCGTGGGGTTCTGGCCCCCAGAAGGCCCCATCATTTGCTCCTGGATTCTGTGCTCTGACACGTCCTGCCTGTCTCTGTACCTGTGTTTGTTTGGGTTGCAGAGCTCCCCTCCCTCCCTCTGCTCCACAGGCCGTACTCCGGACCTCACAGCCATTGTCAGCACCATCCAGGATGCCCAGGCCTTTGTCTACATCTCGGTGATGGACTATGTGCCCCAGTGTACCTTCTGCCAGCCCAAGAGGTGGGGACCAGAGGATGTGCAGGCTGGAAGTGGGGTTCAGGCAGCCAGCGCAGCTCCCCTCACACTGATCCATCTAGACACAGCTGGGAGTCCCGTGCTATCCCCCATGAGGCTGGCGGCAGGGACAACCTGGGCTCTGTGGGGAGGAGAGGTGGAGGGTCAGATGCAGGCTGGCACTAGTGAATGTCAGATAAATGGTTAGGGGATAGATAAGGTGGGGAACTGTTACCAGGCAGATGGGGGGCTGGGCCCTAAGGGCTGCGCTATGACCTGGGGACTGGGCTGGTTGGGGAGAGGGGAGGGCAGTTGGGGCACCATAGCCTGAGGGTTGGGACCTAGGGGCTGAGTAGTTGTGAGGCTGTGGCCCAGGTGTAGGCATTTGCGGGGCTATGGCTGAGGGGCTGTTGGATGTGAGCTATCCTATCTCCTGACCTGGTCTCCTCGGACTGCCTTCCAGGTTCTGGCCGGTCATTGATGATGCGCTGCGTGCTGCAGCCTGCAACAGGCACGTGAAGGTGAGGTTGCTCATCAGCTGCTGGCAGCACTCGGACCAGTCCATGTTCCTGTTCCTGGAGTCGCTTAGTGTCCTTAGCCAGGAGCCCCTGGGCTGCCCGATCGAAGTGGTGAGTCCTGGAGGGGTGCAGGAACAGGGACCTGAAGTACTCAGGTTTGGGGCTGGTTGGGACCTGAGGGGACCTTTCCTCTTTATAACTCAGCCCAGGGGCCAGCTGGTAGGAAGCTCTCTCGATGTCAGTGCCCTGCATTTGCCAGGGATCAGAGATTATCTGTGCAATCTTCTGCAACCTTTGGGTTGAAAAATTCCCAAATAATATTAAGTTGTTAAAGCTAAAGTGCAATAAAACCCATCTTAGTTTTCAGTTTTGAGCCTCTAGTTAGTTACAGAAAATGTATTTAGTAGAGGACTACTAGGTGACATTTTGAATGCTACAACCAACCTTTATTAAAAAGAAAAATCCTTAGATAAGCAAACAGGCATCTGTTTATCTCTTACACAATACTACAGTCTTAGGCCAGGTCTACACTATAAATTTACATCGGAATAATTACGCTGAAAAATCTACACAGTGACGCAGTTATATTGACCTAATCCTTGTGAAGACAGTGCGATGTCAACGAGAGGATTTCTCCCATCAACAGCCCTGCTGCCTCTCACGGACGTGGATTAACTGTCCTGATAGGAGAAGCTGTCCCGTCAGCATAGTAGCGTCTTCACTGAAATGCTATAATGGTGCAGTTGCGATTGGTGCAGCATTTTAAGTGTAGACCTGCCCTTCCTTATGCTATTTCATCTCTGACTGTATCAGTGGGTGATCAGTCCATGGACATCAGAGCAAAGTACAGCCTTATAATCCTGGAACCTAATGGTACCCTTTTTATATTAATTGGAGCTCTCAAGCAATTTAGCAAAACTACTCCTTTTATAATCTATTGTATATAAGTGGGGGAATAGGCAGGGGAATAGGTCCACTATTGTAAGCAGGGGAAAAGGCTCACTACCAGGCCCACTACCCTGGTGAATAGGCCCAATACCCCGGTGAAATGAGCTAGCGAAAGGATCTGAGTCCTTGCTCCCATTTGCTTTACTCAGAGGTCTGTCTGACCTCAAGGGCTCTCCTTCCACTCTCCTCTATGGTAGAGTCCTCATAAGCCCAACAAGACTGGGCTCAGGATTCCTGGGGTCTCAACCCCCAACCTTGTTGTGGTCACTTAGGGCAGGGGCTAGAGTGCTTACCCACTCTGAGGTGCTCTCTCTGCACTGGACACTGATCATTACATACAACTCAAAGCAAATACAATTTATTAAACAGTAATCAATATTAAAAAATAAGGAAAAAATGGGAAAAGTTAAAGGAAAACACGTCACCCCGCTCTGTGGCACGGGAACATCACAACCAGTGTCTCCGGAATGTAAGGGAAGTTCAGTCTGTTCCTCACAGGTCCCCGGCCTCCTCCTCAGGCCCTGGCTGTGCTGCAGGGATGATGCGGGTTGGACACTTGCTCTGGTGGTGGCCACACGCCTTCAGGCTCTAGGTGGTAGGACCCTTCTTCTCAGCGCTAGCCCCGCTCATTGGGGTTACAGTCCCACTCCCTGTGCTGGGTTCTCTGCCGAAGGTCCCCCTCCCTCACTTTCCCCAGCTGCTTACTGCACCCGGCTCCACACTTCTTCTAGTCTCAGCTCCCTTCTGCCTCAGCACTGATGCTGCTCTGGCTCCAGCCCCATGGGATACTTCTTTTGGCCCCTCTAGCTCTGGTTGCTGCAGCTCTCCTCTTCGCACAGGTCTGCTCCGTGGGCTGCTTCTGTGACTCTGCTCCCAGGACTGACCTGCTCTCTGGGCTCCTTCTCTAGCTGGCACAGCTCTGTGTGCTCCCCAGCTCAGCTCTGACCCCTGCTCTCTTCTTAGCTTGCCAGGCCCCACTCTGTCTGACACAGGCAATTCCACCTCACACAGACGATGGGGACCACCCTGGCCTCCTGACACCCTCATTAGTCTCCCCACCCTGTCAACGAGACTGACCTGGAGCACTGGCCTCCACATTGTTCCTGGGGACTGTCAGTTTCAGGGTTTTGATTTCTCATCGACCCTTTCCCTTCCTTTTGGTACTGGGAACTAGCCAACCAAAAATAACCCACCGAGTTTTAGTAAGGGGACAACAGTCTCCTTGCATATTGTAATATTAATTAACATTAAACACTTATCATAATTATATTTCCACCACCTCCTTTTGGCTCTTGAATTACACATTATTTAAATAAACATCTGCCCTAATGTCCTTCCCATACCATCAATATAGATAGCATTTTAATGCAACATTCACAATTCTCGAAAACACTCATTACAAACCTTGCTAAAAGCAGTTATAAGCACAACATAACAGTAACATGGACCAGGGTTGCTTAGTCCTTGCTAACTCTGCTAGTGTGAGAAAGTAAATGTCAGTTTCTCATACTCCTCTGCACTTAGGTTTTGGGCCTAAATTAGCTTAATTTATACTTATTTATTAATCTAAATCAGCGGTTCTCAAACTGGGAGTTGTGGGGCGATTCCTGGGGAGTTGCGAGCTCCTTGCACCGCTGAAGTGCCGCTGTCTGCTAAAATGCTTCCACTTTCAGCAGCATTTTGGCAGACATGATGTGCGCTTCAGAGTGTTCTCCAAAAAGCCGCCGAAGTGAAAGTTTTGGCGGCTTTCGGCAGACATTGTGAAGCGCACACCATGTCCGCCAAAACACCGCCAAAAGCAGAAACTTTCACTTCGGCAGCCTTTTGGCGGACATGCGTGGGTCACGGCGGCCTGCGGGGAGTGGAAAAAGGGCCACCGACCCAAGAAGTGTGAGAACCGCCAATCTAAATCATCCTTTGTAGGTTATACCAGGACATGCTGGGACTATAGACTGAAAGCTGACTTTGTGTTTGTCTTCTTCAGAAACTCTTTGTTGTCCCTACATTGGATGAGCAGAAACTCATTCCCTACTCCCGTGTCAACCACAACAAGTACATGGTGACCGACCGTCTGGCCTACATTGGTGTGTTCCCCCCCGGCCATGGGGTGGGGGATCGGGGTGGGGGATCAGCCCAGGGGCCTAGAGTCATGGACTAAGGAGGCCAGGGAAGCCATCACTGGGACCAGTTACAGTATCTCAAAGTCCAGTGGTGGGTGGGAAGTTTGGGAGCCAGGACTCCTGGGTTCTTCTCCAGATCTGGGAGGGAAGTGGGGTTCAGTGGGTTAGAGCAGAGGAGGGGTGTTAGGCTGGGGCCCCTGAATGAGTCAGTGTTGATTTCCTGCAGGCTTGACGTTTGCTCCTCTCTTGGCAGGCACCTCAAACTGGTCGGAGGATTACTTCACCAACACTGCAGGGGTGGGGTTGATTGTCAATCAGAGTGAGGCTGCCCCTGGGGCTACCCAGCTCACCCTGCGGGAGCAGCTAGAGGCCGTGTTCCATCGGGATTGGAGCTCTTCCTACTCACAGCCACTTAGCCTCAAGCCCAGCTGTGCTGCCAAGAACTGAGGGCAGTTCCCTGCCTGAATGCTGGGCCAGGCCCAGGACCTCTCCTCTACTGGATGTCCATTTGCAGCTTTCCTTGGAAATCCAAGCTGTGGCAGCTTGCACCAGACTGCTTCTGCTCCTCCCTGCTCCTGGAGGGATCCCACTAGGCAAAGAAGGACCAGTATGGGCAGCAGCAATGAAACACCCGAGGGGGCCCTGGATGCCAGCATGTGGCTCTCAGCACTAGTGCCTTGGTGTTTGCCTCCTGGCTGCTCTCTGAAGCTGGGGGTGTGGGGCCCTGACATGTGAACATTAGCTAAATCTCAGGCATAGGCACCAACTCTGTGGGCACTCTGGGGCTCAAGCACCCACAGGAAAAAAATAGGGGGTGCTCAGCACCCACCAGTCACAGCTATTGGATGGGGCCCATGGCTGGCTGCTGAACAGCTGTTCAGCAACTAACAAGAGGTGCTCTGGGGAGGGTAAAGAGGAGCAAGCAGCAGGAAAGAGGGTCTGGGGGAGAGGGGAGTGAGTGGAGCAGGGGAGGAGCAAGCAGCAGGAAAAACAAGTCTGTGCCTATGGTCTCAGGGTTTAAAACTCTCTCCCAGAAGGGACGAGCACCTTCATGGGGGGGAGGGACTAGTCTTACAGTTTATTTGGGAACTGAAATTCTCCAGTTTCATGATGGGTAATTTTTTTAGGTGGGTCCCACTCACAGGTGCTGGATTGGAACCTGGCTTCCTGCATTCAGGGCTGGGGAGGAAAATAGGTCTTGGGGAAGTGCAGGGCCGGCACCAGCATAGGAAGCACCTGCCTGGGGCGGCACTCTGTAAGGCACGGCATTCTGGCCAGTCTTAGGACGGTGCTCCTCCTGCCGTGCTGTGCCGTCCTTTTTCTCCCCCCTGCCCCCCCACAGCACTCCTCCAGTCGCCCTTTTTTTTGGCTTGGGGCAGCAAAAAAATTAGAGCCGGCCCTGGGGAAGTGGCAGGAAGAAATGGGAACAAAAGTAGTTCATAAATTGCCAGCTACTGCAAAGTGGCACTGCCCCAGGGCTGAATGTAGGGGCCGGTTACAGCAGTGCCCCATGGCTGGATGTGGCTTGCTGTATTGCAGAGGCCTAGGCCATAGGTGCCAACTTTCCCCGGCATCGGTGGGTGCTCACATTCTCCTAGCCCCACCCCAACTCCACCCCCTCCCTGCCCCTATTGGACTCCTTCCCCAAATCCCTGCCCTGCCCCCTCCTCCTCCCCTGAGCATGCCACGTTACCCCTCCCTCCCAGCCACTTGAAACAGTTGTTTCGCGGTACAAGTGCTGGGAATTAGAGGGGGAAGCAGGCATGCGGTACACTCAGGGGAGGAGACAGAGGTGAGCTGGGGGGGCGGGGAACAGCTAGTGGGTGTAGAGCACCCACCAATTTTTCCCTGTGGATGCTCCAGCCCCAAAGCACCCACAGAGTTGGTGCCTATGGCCTAGGCCTTTGTCCTACAGCCTTGCCAGCTGTGATGCCATTTTAGCGGTTGAACTGATGCAGCTATTTCTAGATTGGGGGAATACAGTTTGTGTGGAGATAGATACAGCCAGCTGGGTACCACAGCTGTGGCCATGGGGCTAAAGGAACAAAGAGCCACAGCCACCTAAAGTGCAAAATGTTTGAGTTTTAATCTGTCCCTTGACCACAGGGTTTTGGTCTTAACGTGCCAAGGACTGTAGACCTCCAAAAGTCTCCAATATGTGTGTGAGCTGATAGGGCTCAGAGAGAGTCTACTACGGGGTGAGGTAGGGCTCAGAGAGGGTTTTGCCCTCTTTCCAGGGCTGCTGATCCATTCACTGTATTGCTTACCATAGAGGATATTGCACTAGTTTAGAGAAGTGGCTTAGGGGGCTGAGTGTGTGTGTTTAATGTGGGGCAGGGTCCAGACGTGGATCTGAGCACTGGGTGCTCTCGGACCAAGATGCTATATGTGTACTGGGAATGGGAAGTGGTGATGGGGGTTCTGTACAGAGTGGGGTGTGCTGCGGGAGGGCAACAGAAAGCTGTGACAATCTGTGAAGGGCAGCCCCCTGATCTTGACTCCCAGGAGCCACCATCAGGGATTTGTTGCAGGGGTATCATGGCCCCCCTGGGGGGGTGAATTTCAGGGAGTTGAAGGGGGTGGCTCCCTGTAAGTGGGATTGAGGGGTGTGAGGTCTTGAGGGACAGTCCTTGTTGGAGATAGATTTTGAGGGTGGGGAGTCTCAGACTGGGATTTGGGGGAGGAATTACAGGGCTCCCACAGGCTTGGGGGTATGGCCAGGGTGGGCGCTGCTGACTCAGGGCTAGTCTACACTGGCAGCGCTTTAACGTGCCTTTTGTGGTTGTGACACAGCGTTGGGGGAGAGAGCTCTAAAAAACCCACCTCCACGAGGGGCACAGCTACCTGGTGCTTCACAGCGCTGAAACTTGTTGTGCTGAGGAGGGTGTTTTTTCACACCCCAGAGTGAGGAAGTTGCAGCGCTGTAAAGTGCCAGTGTAGACACGCCCTCAGGCAGGTGGGAGGGGTAGGTCCCTTTCCAGAGTTTATTTTTATATGTGACTGCCCAATAAAAAGGGATTTGGTATAATTCGCCTCCTGTCAATCACTGTGTGCCCCGCCCTTCGCGATGTCAATCAAGGTTTCCCTCCTAGTCTCTCTCACCTGTCAGACCCCGAGCTCCCCCTGGCGTCCGCTGGCCAGCGCGGTGGCCAATCGCTCGGCGGCGGCCATAATGTTTTAGGCGCCCTGTGACTGCAAGGAGCGCATGCGCACATAACTCTACAGGTTTCTGTTTGTGAGAGGGGCGGGACTCACGTGAAGCGGCGCGGAAGGAGCGCGGCCCCGGGGAGGAGCTCGTGGCGGGTTCCTGCCGGTCCTCACTCCGGACCCGCTTGGAAGATGTTTTATCACGTGAGTGACGGGCCCCCATCCGGGGTCAGAGCCCCCGCCCCGCCGCTGTGGCTGGACAATTCTCCCCGCCAGGGTCAGCTGCCCCCACTCCGGGGGGCCTGAACAACCCTTCCCCCCGGGGGGCCTGGACAACCCTTCCCCTGGGGGTCAACTGCTCCCCCCCCCGGGGGGCCTGGACAACCCTTCCCCTGGGGGTCAACTG
>ML677379.1:1466468-1523279 GCA_007922305.1 Dermatemys mawii
TCCTCCCCCAAACCGAGTCAGCTGCTCCTCCGCTGGGGCCTGGACACCCCTCCTCTCATGGTCAACTCCCCCCTCTGCCGGGGCCTGGACAACACCCCTCCCCACGATCCCGAGGGTCAGCTGCACCCACCACCGGCCAATCCCCCTTCCTCCCCTGGGAGTCAACTGCTTCCCCTGCCTGCGTGGGTCAGCTTCCTACCCCACCCCAAGCACCTGGACAGCCTCCCCACCTGGTAGTCAGCTGTTCCCCAATCCCTCTTTCCAGGAATCAGTTGCTCCTCGATCCCCCTCTAGAAGCAACACTCTAGGTACATTAGCTGCCTTCTCCTGTGAACCCCCTGCCTGCAGATTCAGTTTCCAGCATGCTTTGCTCTCTGCTCCAGGAGGCAGTCTCCTCTCACCCATCCAGGGCCCCAGCATGCACATTCCCTGTGCCTTGGGAAATTTCCCCCAAATCAAGGGGTCTCAGCAGCCACTGTTCCCTCTGCCCAGGGGGCAATAAGGCCCTTCCCCATCGTGCACAGCTGAGTCTGCCCTGAGGTGGGGGAGGGTGATTTGGCTGACGGTTGCATCCCTTCCCCTCTTGGTTACAGGTCTCTCCTTTGCCCCCTCACCTCCTTTTCCTGCTTCTATAGATCTCCCTGGAGCACGAGATCTTGCTGCATCCACGCTATTTCGGGCCCAATCTCCTCAACACTGTCAAGCAGAAGCTGTTCACGGAGGTGGAGGGGACCTGTACGGGCAAGTGAGTAGGGACAGGAGATTATGGAGGATAGGCCATTGTGCGGTTGGAGGGTGTGGCCGGTAGGGGGATGGTGATGGGAATGTGTGTGTGTCTGTAGGGAATGGGAAGCAGTGGGGTGGTGGGAATGGAGGGAGGGGGTGGGATATCCAAGACAGGTGGAAGAAAGAAGTGAGAGTTGGAAAAGGAGAGGGGTTGCTGTTTTGGAGGGAAACTAAGACTAACCCCTGGGGTGAGTGTGAGAAGCCCTCCCGTAACAGGACTCTGGAGCCTGCTCCTTTTCTGGCCCGTTCTCTTTGCCTTGGCGCTCTAACAGTGGCACTTCCCACTCTCCCCCAGATATGGCTTTGTCATCGCAGTCACCACCATTGACAACATTGGGGCAGGTGTCATCCAGCCGGGCCGTGGCTTCGTGCTCTACCCCGTCAAGTACAAGGCCATTGTCTTCCGGCCCTTCAAGGGGGAGGTGGTGGATGCGGTGGTGACACAGGTCAACAAGGTAACACAGTGCTGTGGGGCTGGGGATTTGGGGAGTGTAAGGTCGGAAGGCACCATTAGATCATCTCGTCTGCCCTCCTGCGTAGAACAGGCCAGAGAATCTCACCTAGACACCCCTGCATTGAATCCATTCGCTTGAGTCCTTCAGTGACTAAATAATTGTCAGCTCCAGGCAGAGAACAGGAGAGCACGAGAAGCCACTAATGCTGGAAGGCCCTGCAGTGGCAGGGAATTGATTTGGCAAGATGTGCCCAGATGGTCCTAGCAAGTGACCCACGTGCCATGCTGCAAGGGAAGGCAAAAAGCGCTGAAGGTCCCTGCCAATCTGACTGGCTGGAGGAAATTCCTTCCTGGGCTCCAGTCTGGTGATCTGAGCATGGTGCCCTCGCCAGGCATTTAGAGAGAGGATTCTCTGGATGATCTCAGAGCACTGGCCCACCATACCCACTGATCCATCTCCAGCAATGGCTGCTCTCTGCTGCTTCTGAGAAAGGTGCCCACTCCACCCCAGATTGTGCATTGGGAGGAAAATGTTCCTTCCTGATCCCTGCAAGCGACTGACTGAAGATCTGAAGCATGAGATTAGATTATAGTCATTGTCATAATGCTGAGCTACAAGTCTTGTGGCCAATGCAAATAATCCTGTTCTCCTCAAGGCCCATGAAGGAAAGGGATGGACAGGGGGATTTGTGGAGCTAAGACAAGGGGTGGGTTCCTAGCTTGAGACTGTGGGGTGTCCCCTGTGCTAAAGGTCTAGGAGCCCCAGAGCAGATTAGGAAGGGATGTGCAAGGGCTTTTCTGCCTCTGACTGTAGTGTCTGGTTGCCGAGGTGTGAGCAGTGGGTGACTCAAGGCTGGAGGTGTGTGTGGCTATTAGACATGGGAGTAATCCTAATCTCCCACCGTGTGCTAATGGCATCACTGCTTCCACTTCCTACAGGTTGGGCTCTTCACCGAGATTGGGCCCATGTCCTGCTTCATATCTCGACACGTAAGCAGGGTACTCGGGATTGGGAGCTTGGGGAACAAATTACGGGTGGGGTGATATTTGGGGAGCTCCTCCCTCACAGACTCCTGTTCTCTTCTCAGTCCATTCCCTCCGAGATGGAATTTGACCCAAACTCCAACCCTCCCTGCTATAAGACAGTGGATGAGGTGAGTCCTCGGTGAATTGTGCTTTGGAGCTTGGGGCGTAATGGGGGTGGTGGAGGTGTCTGGAGAGGGAGGGAGACCCAGCCGGGGGCAAGGGAGACCCCTGGAGCAGGCTTGTGGATGGGTGCGAGGGATTTTGCTTTCCCCATATCAGACATACTTTGCTTACTGGAATTAAGTGTAACTCTGAGTTTAGCCTTTTCTGCCTCTTCCTGTCGGAGAACGGGAGGAAGCTTGTAAATGGGTCTCACTCTAGTGCTGTATGTCTCTAGGACATCGTGATCCAGCAGGATGATGAGATTCGGTTGAAAATCGTGGGGACCAGAGTGGATAAGAATGACATTGTGAGTCGTTGGTGCCTTCTTCAAATATGCTTTGGGCCTGGTGCGTGCGTGCAGATCTCCAGCTCTCAGTGAAGAACGGGGCAGGGGCGCCTGGCTACTCCAGCCCCAGCCTCTCTCAGCAAGGGGCGCTGTAGAGAGGAGGGCATGAGGGCTGGCTGTGGGGGAGTGGGGCAGGGGGGCTGGCTCATTCATTCCCAGTCTCTCCCACGAGGGGGTGCTAAACTCTGAGGTGAGCAGTGGTGCACAGGCAGGGGCAACTCACAGTCTCTTTGCTGCGGCACTAATCTCTTTGTTTGATTTGCAGTTTGCCATCGGCTCCCTTATGGATGATTATCTGGGTGAGTGTTCTCTCTAGGCTGTGGGGGAGTAACCAGATGGGCCGGGCTGGCTGCGTTCACATTGGGCTTGGATGGATCTTTTACTCCAGAATGTTTCTGCAGCACAGGCTCTTGCACTAGAAGTGAGCGCTCTCAGTCTCTGCCATAGGAGTGCTTGACACGTCCGGTGGGAGCAGTGTGGATGTCTTCCCATGGGGGTGGGGCGCTAAGGGGAAGGGGCTGAGCTGCACCTCCTGGGAGTCAGGATTCTGGTTGCTCTTGGTTTCAACCTCTGCTCTCCTTTTCTTATTCAGGCCTTGTGAGCTGAAATACAAATCCATCCTTCTCGCTGCGTGTCTGGGCTCCAGTTGGGAAGCAAGTGAGCTGCATCTAGGCCAGACTTGCTCCCTGCACCTACTGCTGTATTTCTAGTGTACGGATCCACTGCACTCGGCAGCTGGGAGTTGGGGGGTGGCTGACGGACTGAAGCTTCCTCCTTCACCTCCAATAAAAGTTCCTTTGTTTTAATAAAGCAGCATTTTGTCTCTCCCCCTGCAAAGCAAGACCAGCTGCCTTGGGTGGGGCTCTTGGCTTCCTTTCCTGAGTATGAAGGGGGCTGCCCTGCTCTCCTGCACTCCAGCTATTTGGCATCTCAGCCTTACATGTAGGTAACAAGGGAGGCATAACTGTGCAGCTGTTTAGACTATGCCATGTGGCCTGTTGCACAGCTGCCAGTCTGCCTTTCCCAGAGAGGGTTGCTGCTGTTACTGTGTATTATGGCTGTGCCTAGGGCTGTGTGTGCACACACGCAGTCCCTGCCCCTACCTCCCCCTAAGCTAACACTCTAAAGGGCAAGATGGACACACAGCTACAGGCAGACCACCAGGCAGCCCTGGGCTGGGCTGTTATAAGGCAGGGAAGGAGGGCTCCCCCACCATGTCAGGGATCCTGCGGGGAGCCCTCCTGCACCCTTGGCCTTGGCTATCCCATGAGTTCCATAGGGTCCTCACGCCAACCTGTCCCAAAGACCACTCTGGTTGCCCTTTGCTTCTGGCCTTGGCTGCAGGGCTGGGGGGGCTCTGTGAAAAAGAGAGAGAGATGGACAGAGTGGGGCAAGCTCTACTTCTGAGCACTGCTGTCCAAGACCTTTGTCACCCATCCAGCAATCTCCTCTCCAGCCCCTATCAGCTGGCACCCTGGTCCTAGCTGGGGCTGTACTGGGGGATTGGTGCAGGAGCTCTGATGCCTGGTTATGGTGTCTGGCCTGGAAGAGAGCAAGCTAGGGTAGGAGCTGTGTATCATAGACATTTTGGGGGTGACAGGGGACAGCCCTGGTGCTGGGTAAGAGCCTCCATGGGCCAGAGCAAGCAATGTATCACCAAGCCAGCAACCCTAGGCCCAACTGGGAGTCTCAGCCTGGGAAGCCAGGTACTGCCAGCTGCTGCCTCTGCCCTGGAGCAGGCCACGATGTAGAGTGACCAGATGTCCCAATTTTATAGGGACAGTCCTGATTCTGGGGCCTTTTTCTTATATAGGTTCTTATTACCCCCCACCGTCCTGATTTTTCACATTTGCTGTCTGGTTACCCTACCACCATGTGGCCCTTTATCACCACAGGTGTGTTCACACATGGGAGCCCTGAGAATCCAGGGGCGGGGGGGGGGTTATAAATGGGGAGGGGCCCAGCGAGGAGTTTGGGGGAGGGCTTGGGGCGCGTGGTTTAACTCAGGACCCAAGGCACTCAGAGGGAGAGGCTGGGGCGCACGCACGTGCTTGGCGTTTTAAATCCATTCTGTTCTCTCCCATTGCGCAGCTCCTTCTGCACGTGACCCAAAAGCGCCTCTCCTGTCGCGTCTCTAAAGCCCCGCCCTTCCTCGTGACGCCCTATAAGGGCGCTGGGTAGACGTATGCCGTGCTGTGAGTGGGTGTGCGGCATCTCGCTTTGCGGCTGCCTTTCCTTTGCTTTACGGTGGTCCTGCCCTAGGCTCCTCCCTTTTTTCTGCTCTCTAAGATGGCAGTGGCCGGGGTGAGTGTGTCGCTTCTGCGGGTTCCCTAGTCCTCTCTGGGCAATCCGTCTCCATCCGCTCCGTGGGGGCTGGCCGGGCCTTGGGGGAATGGCAGGGCTGGGGCGAGGATGGGCTCGTTTGCCTGCGGGTAGTATTACAGGGTGGCTTGGCTGGGGAGGGGGGACCCTGTAGGGGCTGACCTGGGACAGGCCCCAAGGCCGGGGTTCGGGGGCTTAGTTGCAGCGGGAGAGAAGGGGCAGGAACTAGGGGCATAGGGTGGGGAAGGGGGAGTGTGCGGTTATGGGGGATGGCCCCCTAAGGACCAACAGGGATTGAGATGAAAAGGTAGCAGTGGGGGTGGGTTTAGAGGTGCCTGCAGCCGGGGGGCAGTTTGGAGGGGGTGCTGACTCGGTGTCTCCCTATGGTGGGAGGTATCATGTGCGGGGGTCCTGTGCCTTGGAGCCTGTATCTCTTGAGGAGGTGGCTGATCTAGTATTAAGGTATTGTCAGTAAAGGGGAGTGCGGTGTAGATGGGGTGGGGGGAGGAGTCTTTCTGGGTGTATAAGGGTACCTAGAAGAGACTTCTGCTTTGGATTCTACATCCGCATGCAAGATATCCCTTTCACGGAGAGGTGTTATGCCCAAGGAGGGCCGGTGTTGGCTTAGGTGTCCACTGTCTAGTCGGTGGAGTGGGGGCAATGGCAGTGGATGGGTGTTGAGTTTGTGTAGAGAGAGAGGGCTTTCTGGTACATGGCAAAGCTGGCTGTGAAGATGAATGAATGGGGGTGTGGCCCAGAGTGCTGGGGTTTTTGATGGGGTAGTGGTCTCTTTGTGCATGCATGGGGGACCCTGAAGCAAAGGGGGCATTTGATCTGGGGTGCTGAGGATTTCTGTGGGTGAGGGGAAATGTGGGTGGTGTGTGGAAAGAGGAGAGTGGCTGTGAAGGAGCATGATGTCTCTGAACTGGTGTTGGGACCTTGGGTGGATGAAGGGAGCCACTGTCTGGTGAATGGGGGGAAGGAGTACCCAACATGTCCTTGGCAGATGAGGGGGCTTTCTAGGTGAACAATAGGGTTGGTCAAAGGAGCATTGTGGAGGTTCAGTTTAAGGAAGAGGATTTTCCTGGGGCACAGAGGAGACCAAGAAGCGGGGGTGGACCAGAAGACAGGTCTTCATGACCTGCTTCTGCATTTTTCATACCTTACTCATTTTCTATGTTCTTCAGACTCTCTACACCTACCCGGAGAACTGGCGGGCATTTAAAGCCCTCATTGCTGCCCAGTACAGTGGGGCTAAGATAAAGGTCCTCTCCACCCCACCGCAGTTCCACTTTGGGCAAACCAACAAGACACCTGAGTTCCTGAAGAAATTCCCTGTTGGGAAGGTAACAGTGCTGCATGCGCCTGCTTATACTGAGTGAGAAGCATTGCTAGGGATAGTGCCAGATTTCCAGTCATGAGTCATTTGGGTTAGAGAAACAGCTTTCCTCTACGGTCACTCTGTCCTTCCCTCTAGCCTCTGTGTGCTGGGTATATGATGGTTGGGGAAGCCTGGTCTGGCAAGGGCAGACCAGCTGCAAACAGTGCTGCACTGGATCTCCTGGTGTAGAAGGAAATGTTGGTAGCTCAAGTGTGGCAGAGCTGCTCATGTCACTTGACTACTTGGGCAGTGCACAGGTGACAGCTGTGCACTAACTGCACATGGTACTTGGGAGAGGAGTTGTGGAGGGAGAAGCCCTGAGCAGTCCCTCCGCACAGGACATGCTTCCCTTGCTGCAAAGACACTCCAGCCCTCGGGGGTGGGCGCCCAATGGGGAAGGAACCAGTAGAGGGGCTTCCTTGGTGTTTGCTGGAGGATATGAATGCCTCCCTCCTGGCCCCCCTGTGATTCCATCTGAGAACTGCTGATGTGGGGTGCTGGGCATCAGCAGGGCTGTGATGTCCTTTGGGCGACCTGTTTGTTGGCCCTTAGGAGATGTGGGGTGAGGAGGGGAAACTAGCTGTGCACTGTGGGCTGGTGGAGTTAACCAGTGTGGCCCAGGTGGTTGGGTGCCGCACAGGTGGGTGAAAGCCTTTGTTGTTCAGTAAGGGGTGCAATGGTGCTTGTTTTCTAGGTTCCTGCATTTGAAGGGAGTGATGGATTCTGCGTGTTTGAGAGTAACGCCATCGCACACTACGGTAATGGCCAAGGGGCTGGCCCCAGCACCTTTGTGGGGAACCTCATGGGAAGAGTGCACCCTGTGCAGCTTGTACCTGGCAGTAAAGTTAGGATGCCCTTGACCCCATCCAGTTGCTTCTGCCTCTGTGGCTGTCTGTGCTGGACTCAGTGGAGTAAGCAGTGGGCTGGCCAGCTCCTTACTGTGTCCAGTGCACCACAGTTGGGTCAGTGCCAGTGGCTTTGCTAGTCCTGTAGTGTCCTTGCTAGTCTTGTAGTGTTCTCTGGCTGGGCTGGGCTTGGCTCTTCTCACTGCTGGCTCTGCCATGGCAGTTCTTCCCTTCCCCTGATGGTAGCCCTGCTCACAGGGCAGGTAGTGCTGCTTCTGAGGGGTGGGAGTAGGTGGGGGAGAGATGGTCTCTGTTGACTGGGGGAGGTGTATGTCTTGGCTGGGTGGGGTTGGTGTTTCTCTCTCTCCCAGTGACCAGCTGGCTCTGGTTCCAGTCAGTAATGATGAGCTGCGGGGATCCACCAAGGAGGCAGCTGCCCAGATCATCCAGTGGGTGAGCTTTGCTGACAGTGACATCATCCCTCCCGCCAGCACCTGGGTCTTCCCTACACTGGGCATCATGCACTACAACAAACAGGTCAGTGTGGGGGTGGGGCAGGTAGCTTGTGCTCTCCTCCAGTGAATGGTCACAGCCCAGTACCCAGCCAGCTCCTTGCTGCCCCTGTGTACACACAGGACAACTAGGAGGCCTGGAAGTTTCCACTCCTGATACTGCTGTTCACTAACACCCCCTCCTGGAGAGTCAAAGGCTTAGATCTTGTCTGAGAGGCAGGGTCAGGATTTTAGGGGTGCACATCACTGGCTGCATTACGGTTGCACTCAGTGACCTGTCACATTAGGGGCCATGGTCAGTGTCCACCATCCCAGCGTCTCTCCAGGAGCCTGGCAGGGAGAGCTTGGCCTGAAATCTGAAGAGAGGCTGCAGCTGTTGAAGTGTCCCTGTCCTTTGCCATCCACAGCTAACACATGGACGTTCCTTCCCGCTTGCTGGCACTAAGCTCGTGGGAGGCCCAGAACCTCTGAGTCTGGGCTGTCAGGGTGCAGTAAAGCTCCTGGCATGGCCTCCCTAACTCATGCAGATGGGTCCATGCCAAGTAAGATCTCTGGGCTTCCTCTCCTCTGACACATGCCATTGGTGCCTCTACAGCTGGGAAGGCAAATAGCCTGCTCCAAGGCTGCAGGCTGTGAGGAGCGGCTGGCCCTTCCCCTGAGGGTCAGGAGACTGCTGTGAATACAGGGCTCCTGTGTGGTTATCCAGTGAGAGCGTTCCTCTCTGCCCAGGAAGGGGAATACTGAGCTGATGGGCTTCCAGGTCCCCTCCTCCCACTCTGCTGGGATTCTGATCCAGAATCAGCCACAGGGCGAGGCTAGGTCTGAGTCTGCATGTCTGGGACTTTCTTCTGCTTTGGGGCCCATTCTTGTCTTGGTGCCAAGCTTGGAAAGAAGCTGCTCTGCCAGCTGGGGGTGGAGGAAGGAGGGCAGTGCCAGTCGTTGATAACTTGTACATCTCCTGCACCTTAGCATGGGAGTTCGCAGGCCTTGCAGCCCCATGGGATTGGGAGTGGGAGGGATTCCTTTTCTAGATAGGAAAGGACTTTTCCGAAGTCAGTGGTTGAGCTGGGGTTAGAACCCAGGGGATCTGGCTCCTGTGCTCTAACCACTCAAGTGTGCCTAGTTTGGTTTCCTAGGAGTGCTGGGGGAGGGTGTTAGGTGGTGGTGGCAGCAAAGTGGTTTCCTGTATGCCGTGACACAGTGTATGTCAGCTAAGTTAACATCTGTCTGCCTCTGGCCTCAGTGGGGCTCACCTGGTCTTTCTGATCCCCAGGCCACAGAGTATGCCAAGGAGGAGGTGAAGCGGGTCCTGGGCATCCTGGACTCTCACCTGAAGACCCAGACCTTCCTGGTGGGGGAGCGCATCACGCTGGCGGACATCACTGTTGTGTGCACCCTTCTGTGGCTCTACAAGCAGGTGCGGGGGATTCCCTGAGGCCCCATGGCAATGCAGGAGAGTCTTGTTCTGGGCTGTAGCTTTGCTGACTGTTCCTGCTGTCCTGGAGCTGGAGTCCCATGTGCAGGGTGGGGCTTTGGAATCCCTGACCAGTCTTGCCCCTCAGATGTGACTACAAAGGCTCAGAGTGGCTGCCTTGTCCCTGGGGAAGGGGTAGATGCCCAGGAAACCCCTCCTCTGATCTCAATGTCCTGAGCCATGGGCAGCTCCAGCTGTGCTGATCTCTGACCTTCTCTCCAGGTGCTGGAGCCGTCCTTCCGCCAGCCCTACAGCAACACCAACCGCTGGTTTGTGACGTGCATCAATCAGCCGCAGTTCAAGGCTGTGCTGGGCGAGGTGAAGCTATGTGAGAAGATGGCTCAGTTTGATGGTGAGTAGCTCCCCAGGCAGGGGGCTGGCCCGCTGCCTCCCCTCTGAGGGGTGTGTGGCTGTCTCGGTGCTCTTAGTAATGGCAGGCCTTGTTGCTGCAGTAAGCCTAGAGAACAACTTGAAGGGGGAGAAGAATAGGGGGAACCTGCTTGCTAACTCCCTGGGGTGACTGCTGGGATCTGTGTACCCTCATCTACTGGCCTCTTCCCCCGTAGGGTCTCCCAAGCTTCACTCTACCCTTGATTTGGTTCTGAGGCTACTCTGCCCTGGGTGAGGGAGGATGCAACCACAGAAGCTCTAGCAGGGAGCCGTGGCTGCCATGACCAGGGTCTCCCTGGCTCAGGGCTAACAGTGGCTGGGTCCAGGCCTCAGTGGTTGGATTTCTGCCATTGCTAAGTCTCAGGGTGGTCTGCAAGGCATCTTCCCCCCGCCTGCCCATGGGTGTGGGAGAGACCTGTCTGCTCCCACCATGGACTCCTGCCTCTCCTTGATGCAGCCAAGAAGTTTGCTGAGAACCAGCCAAAGAAAGATGTCCCCAAGAAGGAGAAGCCGGCCAAGGAAGAGAAGAAGCAGGAGAAGAAAGAGGAGAGGAAATCTGAGCCTGAGGAGGAGCTGGATGAGTGTGATCAGGCCCTGGCTGCTGAGCCAAAGTCCAAGGACCCCTTTGCTCACCTGCCCAAGAGGTGGTCACCTGTTCACTGGGCTGAGCCAGCCCCGGGTGGGTGGGCTCTTACAGGGAAAGACGGGAGAGGGGGCTGGATCCTGTCAGCTGCCTGGCACTAGTCCCCCTTAGCAGCTGCCCTGAACTAATCAACTCCTCTCTGCTGCTGGTGGGCTGGGCTCTGGGAGGGGCCAGTTCCCATGCTCTGCTCCCCTTATACTCTGGCCTCTTCTGGGAAAGCTGCCACCGGTTCTTGTTTTCGCCAGACAGTGGGGACACAGCCAGCCCCCTCCTGCTGCTCCATGGGCCTCTGCTCTGGAAAGTCACTCTGCCCTTTCCCATCCAAAGTGGAGTTGGCTCTGAGAGCCCAGTCCTTTCCCACCCTGTCTCTGGCCTGGCCTTGCCTCTCCTCCCCACCCCTTGGCCTGTAGCAGAGGGAAGCAGCCCCTCTTGGGAATCCGATTAGGGGCTAGGATCTCCTTGCTCATGGCTTGTCTGCTGCCTCCCCTGGTCACCAGGGGGCAGTGGCTGCACACTGACAGCCAGAGCCTCAGCACTGCTGAGTTGGAGTCATCCCTGTCCCACGCCCTGCTGCATGCCTGGGATAGCTTCATGGGCTGCACTGTCTGGGCCCATAATCCCTGCTGGGATTTGGAACACATGGCCAGAGGCATGGGGGCTGGGGCCCTGCCCAGGACCACCGGTTAGGCTGGGGCAGATGCTGCTGGTCCTCATGCCCTCCATTACTCCTAACCATGGACTCTCACTCACTGACCTGGGAGGTGAGCTGTGCAGGGTCTTTTCCCCCTGGCCTGGCCCCACAGCCCAAACACCTGAGCAGGAAGAGGGGCCTTGGATTCACTGCTAGGCAGGAGCTGGGACAGAGCCAGTTGAGCTGGGAGGTGGCTGAGGTGAGGGCAACTGCCCCCTGCCTGTCTATGATGGAGCTACTCTGCCCCCAGCCCCTTCATCATGGACGAGTTCAAGCGGAAGTACTCCAACGAGGACACGCTGACGGTGGCACTGCCCTACTTCTGGGAGCACTTTGACAAGGACGGCTGGTCCATCTGGTACTCGCAGTACCGCTTTCCTGAGGAGCTGAGCCAGACCTTCATGAGCTGTAACCTCATCACAGGTCAGAGCCCAGCCCCCCTTCCCCTCCCTTTCCAGGGCTTGCCCTTGCTCCCCGAACAGCATCTGGGACTGGGTCACAGAGGAGTCCTGCTTGGGATGGAGCATGGCAGTGATGGCTCTTCCACTTCTTTCCACTAGGCATGTTTCAGCGCCTGGACAAGCTGCGGAAGAATGCTTTTTCCAGTGTCATCCTTTTTGGCACCAACAATGACAGCACCATTTCTGGCATCTGGGTCTTCCGCGGCCAGGAGCTGGCCTTTCCGGTGAGTCTCTGCATAGCCTGTGAGTGTGCAGGGAGTCCGGCCATACCTGCTAGAAATGAGTATCCCTAGCTCTACACTACCACGCTGCAGGGCAGCTGCATTTCCGGAGCCTGGTGGCTTCCTGGCCTGGGAACAGTAAACGTTCCTGGTGTGATGCAGCTTGGGGCCGCCTGCTCCCTCTGGGCAGTCTGGCCATGCCCTGCTGTAAAGCTGCCCAGTGACCAGAGCAAAGGGTTCTCACCCAGCTCTGCTGATGCCCCCCAGTGCTGACCCACAGCCCTCTTGGATTGGCCAGAATCTGTTTGTGGTGGGGGAAGGGTGGCGGCCGAATCCAGAGGGAGTAACTGCCCCAAGTGCACAGGGAAACATCCTATGAATGCTGGACTGTGGGGGAGGGGCCTGCAGCTGAGCAGGCCCTGCCCTATGAGGAGGACTCCATTTGCAGTGCAGGGAAAAGGGAGGGGCTATACTCAGTTTGCCCTTTGGCTGAGCCCATTGGTGTAGTGACTGGGGTGTGGGGAGGCCCCCTGCTGATCCCTCCCCTCTGTTCCCAGCTGAGCCCCGACTGGCAGGTGGATTACGAGTCCTATACCTGGAGGAAGCTGGATGCGGACAGTGAGGAGTGCAAGACGCTGGTCAAGGAGTATTTCACGTGGGAGGGCGAATTCAAACACGTTGGCAAAGCCTTCAACCAGGGCAAGATCTTCAAGTGAGTGCTGCCTTCCCACCAGCTGGGACAGCACAGACTGGCCAGAGAGACAATGGTCTCTGGCAGCAGCCAGTGGGAGAATGGGCTGCTGGGAACTGTTCACCAGGGGCCAAACATCAGAAGCCTGGATCAGTGACACACAATAAAAACCCCACGTGCGGTATCCTGGGGTCTGTCGTTCCTGGGCAGGGGCTGGCTGGGGGCCTGCTGGTGCTTCCTCAGGCTCCTGGTACTGTCTGGGGGTGCAGGGACAGACACAGTGGGTTTCCCGCTGGGAGGACAGGAAATCTGGGCTGTCCCTGGCAAGGGTGCAGCTGCTGTGGGACAGATCGGGACTCCAGCTGTGGGCTGGATGGGTGTTTCAGCTGCGGCATAGGGTGGAGGAAGAATCCCTTGCACTCCCTACAGCCTAGGAACTGAATGGCTCAGCAGCAGTTCTGGAGAAAAGGTCCTAGGGGTTACAGTGGATGAGAAGCTGGGCATGAGTCAAGTATGCCCTTGTTGCCAAGAAGGCTAATGGCATTTTGGGCTGTATAAGAAGGGGCATTGCCAGCAGATGAAGGGACGTGATCATTCCCCTTTGCTCAACAGTGGTGAGGCCTCATCTGGAGTACTGTGTCCAGTTTTGGGCCCCACACCACAAGAAGAATGTGGGGAAAAATTGGAAAGAGCTCAGCCGAGGGCAACAAAAATAATTAGGGGGCTGGAGCACATGATTTATGAGGAATTGGAATTGCCTGAGGGATTGTTTAGTCTGTAGAAGAGAAAAATGAGCGGGGATTTGATAGCTGCTTTCAACTACCTGACGGGGTTCCAAAGAGGATGGATCTAGACTGTTCTCAGTGGTATCAGATGACAGAACAAGGAGTAATGGTCTCAAGTTGCAGTGGGGGAGGTTTAGGTCGGATATTAGGAAAAACTTTCCCCCTAGCAGGGTGGCGAAGCACTGGAATGGGTTACCTAGGGAGTTGTAGAATCTCTCCCCTTTAGAGGTTTTTAAGGTCAGGCTTGACAGAGCCCTGCCTGGGATGACTTTAGTTGGGGATTAGTCTTGCTTTGAGCAGGGGGTTGGACTAACAACCTCCTGAGCTCCCTTCCAACCCTGCTATCCTATGAGGAGGAGGAGGGCTGCCATTGCTCAGCAGGGATGGGTGCCTCTTGCAGGAAGGCTGGTGGCTGGCTCCGGCTCCATCTGGGCTGCCTGTAACAGGAAGGTGCTTCTGTTGGTGGGGTGACGGTGCCCTGTGGCTTTGCCCTCAAGGTGCTGCCCAGGCTGCTCCTGTCTAGGCAGAGCTCTTCATTCCCGAGGGGCAGAGCGTGGTGCTCCCATGGAACTGTCCATGTGGGTCTCGGCCAAGGCTAGAATGGGAACCCAG
This sequence comes from Dermatemys mawii, assembly GCA_007922305.1. Classification (NCBI taxonomy): domain Eukaryota; kingdom Metazoa; phylum Chordata; order Testudines; family Dermatemydidae; genus Dermatemys; species Dermatemys mawii. Next base: position 1,480,271 of record ML677379.1, read on the forward strand.
CACTGGCTGGCTCTACTTTCTAACAGTGCCCAACAAGCTGCTGGGGGGTGGGGGCAGGCATCCAGCCTCCCCCTTGTCACCCAGTGTGCAATCTGCAGCTGGGAAGAATAACCAGGTGAGCACTGTCAGCACAGCACAGAAGGAGAGTGGGGAGGTAGTGCTGGTGACTGGGGCAGTGCCTCCTGGGAGAATCCTCTCTAATTGTTTGGAGAGGCCAAGCCCCAGATCAGTATTTAAGCTGAGAGGCAGGGTGTGGGTCACTGCAAGCCTCAGTCCTGGCCTTGTCACCCTACTGGTGATAAGCTTATCAGTGCCAGCGGGCAGGGCAGGGTTGGGCCCCACAGCCAGGTAGGGTACAGGTTGGATGTACTGCAGGAAACAGGTTCCAGCCCTCCCTATGAGTAGCTTGGCAAGGTGTCTGTGTATGTAGTGGTTGGACAGGGGAGCCTCACCCTGGAACCCATAAAAACTTGCTTGGCTCTAGGCTGCCGTAGGCCTGTGCCTAGCTCCTGGGCTGTGGTGTCTACCTGACCAACGAGCCTGCTTGCCACACCCCCTTCATAGCCTAGGATTGTGCAACCCTGGCTCAGCTAGTGCCCCACCCCTAGAAATATTTCAGGGTGGGGAGCAAATTCTGCTCCTTAACCTCTGCAGGGCTGGGGTGGGCAGGGCTCCTGGTGGCTGTCAGCTTTCTTGTCTATTGGTCATCACAACAGCTGTGGCCCTGGCTGTCTTTCCCCTGCAGGAGCTTTCTGCAAGTGCCCTTCCCTGCCCACTGTGGCAGGGGCTGCCAGCTGGCTCCTAAGAACCTTCCCTAGGGTTTTGCCCTAACCTGCCCTGTTCTTTGTAGCTAGGCAGCCAGGATCCTTGGGCCTAGGCCTGTGCCTCCCACAGCTGGGCATCCCTAGCAGTTGAGTCCCCTGGTGCAGGGCCCTGTTCATAGGGAGCAGTCTGGAGTGCATGACTCATGCCTGGGGACACTGCTGGCTGCTGAGAAGTGGCTTATTCACACTAAGTGGCTTAAACAACTTTGTGCCTGGTTGGAAATCAGTGTGACTGGGGATCCCTGGGCATGGGGGATGGTAGTGGGCAGTCCTGCACTGGCCAGGACACACTGAACAGGGTGCACTTTGGAACCCGCAGGTGTGTGTCTGCTCACACCATGACTGGGTGAAGCTTCAAGATAGGTGGACAAGAGTCCAAACTGCTGTGGGGCTGGTGAATGGAGGGTAGGGGCTGTCTCCTTTATCACCATCTTCCACTGGAAGAGAGGGTGGGGTCGTACAGTCTCTGTTCCCCGTGTGCTGATGTGTGGGCCAGAACTCCCTACCCCTGGGAGTTCTGGGCTGGGTGTAGAGGGACAGGGCTTGAGGGCTGGGGTCCTCCCTGCAGCTGCTGGGTTAGCTGCCCGACTTCCCCCTGCTCTGCCTTGTTGACTGCTCTGGCACTGCACCCTGTGCTAGTTGGAGCTGGTGGTCTGTCTTCACGGACTGGCTGCCTCTAGCTCCTTTGGAGCTGCAGTTGTGGTGGGAGGCAGCACTGGGTTAACTGCATCCATCTGGCTTTTTTGGGGGGCCCTCAGGAAGCATGAGTCACTCTTGCAGCCTGCTGCCCGGCTGCTGTGTCCCCTGCGGGTGTGGTTTGGCCACACGAGGCTGTAGCTCTCCTGCCATCTGACAGCACAACGAGGGCTGGGCAGCAAACTGCTGGCGCCAGTTGGGCTAGAAGTAGGAGCAATGTGAGAGCCTGTTGTAGTGGCTGGGGCTGAACTGCTGGGGGGAGCAGGGGGCTGTGATCTGACTGCTAATGAAGCCTCCCCATTGGCTGCTGCAGGATCCCCCAGGAAAAGTCCCTGTGCTTCAGTGGGTGTGGGGGGAGTGCCCAAACAGTGAAGGAGGAAGCCTGAGCTGTGGGTGCAGGCCCCAGGGTAGAGGGGGAGTGGATGCGAAGTTAAATGATTGTGTGTAAAAGGGGCGGGTCACTGGCTCATGGCCTATTCAGTGGCTCAAGGCCATGGGGCAGGCACGGTATCTGCCCTGCTGGTGCAGTCTGAATAACAGGCCTCTGCCCCCCTCCAGTGCTTCTGGGTGAGCTTGTCCTGCCCCACCCTCTTTGTAAATTCCCTCAGATCCTGCTGCAATCCTGCATGAGATGACAAAGGGCCCTGCCCAGCTCCTGTCCTCTCCATGACAAGTGTGCAGGAGGAGAATGGAGGGACTTTCACACCACGGAGCCATTGGCTCTGTAAAATCAGTGCCCCTCCCCTGCCTGCCCCCAGTAGCAGCCAACCAAGCTCCTGCCTGAAGAGGGGCAGCTGACGGGGCAGAAGCTGGTGCTCAACTGCTCAGTTCTGCAGTTGCTGCATAATGTGCATTGTCCCAGAGCATTGCTGGCTGGGCCCATAGGGCAGAGTTCCACTGCCACTCCCCCCACCAAATGATCCAGGCAGCAGGGAGACCCAGGTTCTGCCTTGGCTCTGGAAGAGGAGTGGGCTCTGATGGGGGGGGGGCTGGGGCAGGGGGCTGGCCTCAGTTTCCCCTTCTGGGCCTCAGTTTCCCCATCTGCACAAGGAGCCTCCTTTGCAAAACAGTGTGAGGTCCAGCAAGGGACATGCCAAGATCTTTTGTTGTACTGGAGCCAGACACAAACAGTTCTAGAACAATTTGGTAAAAGTGTTGGGGGGGTGGAATCTGAGCACAAAATGAGAGATTTTTACTAGCCTTTTGTGCTTGGATAATGCAAAACAAAAAGTGTGTGTGTGTCGGGGGGGGGGGGGGGGGTTAATGCTGCCTGCACCAGCTGTTAGCCTGGGGCAGGCTCTTTTGTTTGAAAGCATATTTCCAAAGAACCTTTGAAAAGTGCCTCCTGTATGGTAGGGGCACATAATTGTCTGATAACCGTTTAGCAGCACCATGCCTGTAACAGGAGTGTGGGTAGGAGAGCACACGTACCCAGACCCGCACCAATGCTGCCCCAGGCTGCCTGGATGGAGGGGGTCTTCCTCCCTCTGGGCAGGTGCAGTGTGCTGCTCTGGCCATCAGACTTTGCCTACTGTGCTGGGGATTGGAGGTCATTAAAGGCTTATGGCTGTAAATACCCCAGAGCTGCTTGCTACAGCCAGACCCACCAGCACCCTAGAGCCAAATAAATCTCGTATGGGGCTACCCCAGGGTGGAGTTCCAACCTCTTCCTGAGCTGGGGGCTTCTGGGACCTGCCAGACTTCATCAGAGTAACGGGGGTTCCAGACCAGTGTCCTGACTCGGGGGAAGGGGATGGGGTGGGCCTGGGGCATGTTTCCTCACAAGCCCCACTAGTTAGCCCTTGGCTTGTGCTTGGAGCTTGTATGTGTGTTTATTGCCCCTCCTTCCCAGCAGCTGTTGTGCACATAATACTCTCCACTAAAATACCAACCTTTGCAAATGTCTTCCACCTCTTTCCTGAAACCGTCTCCTGCGCTCCAGCCATCTCTGCCCTGGTCTTTCCCTACCGGTGCAGCTGCAATCCCCTCTCCTAGGCATGCTGCATTAATGCAATAACTGATATATGGGAATATAGCGTTGTTCCCACACTGGCTAGCAGCCCCACAGCTAACCCTCCCTGTAGACAAGCCTTTCTGGTGCTCTCTCAGCTCACCCCAGGCACTACTGCCAGCAAATGCTGGCTTACCACCAGCTGCTGCAGGGTGCCCATCTGGGCCAGACAGTTATATGAAATGCCATCTGTGTGCCAGAGGGCAGGAGCAGTGACGTGTGCTTTGCCCTTCCTTGCAGCCCTGGCTGCTCAGTGTGTGTGTAAGTTCCCTGCCCGCTGGGAATCAGCGTGTTGAACTTCACTGCACATCCTATGGAAAACAAGCTGCTCACTTTGCTATAGGGTGTGGTGAGGGAAGGGTTAATGCCCTGCGCTGCCCCTTAACAGCATCTCCCCTGATTCTCCCCCAACTTGGGGGCACATTTCCTCCCAAACAAACTCCAGCGCCTCAAGATGGCCTCCAGATGTGGGGGGAGCAGCTGCAGCCAAGGCTGGCACCACTCCAAATTGCCTGCTCGCACATCTGGCTTGAGTTTTGTTCTTGCTAAATCGGCCCCACCCAAGCTCTCTGGGGCAGCTCTGTGCACTGACTCATGGCTCCCCTTTGCTTGCAGTCAGCTTCTAGCCCTCTAGAGGAAGCGAGCTGCAGGCGGGCAGTCCCAGCCCACTTCCATTTTATCTTCTTACAGCCGCTTGCACAGGAAAGTGTGATTGCTGCACCGCAGTGCAGGGGCTACCCTGGCAGGATGCCCCAAGTTGGAGGCAATCCCTACATCGAGGAAGAGGTCGCTGCTGCAGCTTGCAGAGGCCCCAAGGGCTGGCCCTGCCAGTGAACTCCCAGTGACTGAGCCAGAACTCTGGGGCAGGGGATGGCCAAAGCCTGGCCTGTTTTCTCCACCTCGGGAACAGTCTGAGTGGAGGAAAAGTCTCCCCCATTCTCTGCTGTCCCTCTGCCCTTCCCCCACTCCCGCTGCCTCCACGTCTCCAACATTCACCTGCCCATTTGCCCCCACCTGGTATAGGGGAACCCAATGTACTGGAGTGGGAAAAGATAGAATGAGAACAGACAATGTATGGAGGGGAGTTATGGTGAGATGCAGAATGTATCAGATTTAGTGGGGGGACAGAGTTTATTGGGGTGGGGAACACAGGGTCTGGGGGGACAGATGAAATGGGGATACATTATATCAGTGGTTTTAAAACTTTTGTACTGGTGACCCCTTTCACACAGCAAGCCTCTGAGTGTGACCTCCCCCTTTACATTAAAAACTTCTTAATATATATTTAACACCTTTATAAATGCTGGAGGCAAAGCAAGGTTTGGGGTGGAGGTTGACAGCTCACGACCCTCCCCACGTAATAACCTCACGACCCCCTGAGGGTACCATCCTGAGTTTGAGAGTCCCTGTACTATACTGAGCAGAAATATGATGGGGAAACATTATATCAGAGTTGGGAGAGATATGGGGACTCTTGAGTGTATCAGGTTGGGGACAGATATAATCGGAACACACCTGTGTAGGGCTGGGGGAGAGATTTAATGGGAACACACAGTGCATGGCAGGGAGAACATAAGGGCCATACTGGGTCAGACCAAAGGTCCATTTAGTCCAATGTCTTGTCTTCTGACAGTGGCCAATGCCAGGTGCCCCAGAACAGGTAATCATCAAGTGATCCTCCCCTGTTGCCCATTCCCAGCTTCTGGTATGTTCTGGAGGGTGTGTTTTAATGGTGGCACATCATTGTGTTGGGATGTGGGAGCCATATTATGGGGACACATACCCTGGGGCCTGGTTAACTTGATGGTTCTATGTGCATTGTGTGTGCCCCGCTAATGGTGGGATCAAACCTGAGAGTAACAGCCTACTATTGCCGTCTGCTAATGAAGCTGCCCCCTTTAGCTTAAGTACAGGCCCATGCTTTCAGCAATGAGGGTCCTGGCTTAAAGCCCTGCTGGGGATCAGGGAGTGGGGGTATCTGTGCACTGGCTATGTTCCCCGTGGCACAGGGAGTTGGGGGATGGGATAGGACTGGACTGTTTGGGCCCCTGGGCAGTACTTTGAAGTAAGGATTCTCTCTTGGGATTCAGGCAGGTTGGAACAGAGCAGCGCTGATGTGGGAGGTATCTAACCCAGTGTCCCACAATGTGCAGCGGAAGGGGCAGGATACCTGTAGGACCCAGGCAACGTGCTGTGGGATACTGCTCCCTGGGGATGTATCTGCCCAACGCTCATTAGTTAGGGGGCATCGGCTTGTGCCCCAGTGGAAGCCCTTTGTGGACGCTCCTATCTTGGTTTGGATTATCACACCCCTTCCCAGCTAACCCAAGTAAAGCTGATTTAAACTGAGATGAGAGCATCCATGTGGCCTTTCCCCCGGCTTTAATGAAAAGGATTTAAATTCACACCTGTGGTTAAAGCAGCACCCCCAGCAGGAGGGCCCAGATCCTGTGCTAGTTGGTGCTGGTGGGAGGAAGGCAGGGATAGTCTCAGGGCGACTCCAGCTCCCTGCGCTGGTTCCCATGTGAGATTTTGGGTTGCTGTGCTGCTTGCGGAAGCGCAGGGCTGGGCCTGGAATGTGGACCTGGAATGTTATCTTGGTGAGCTGTTTTCCTTTTGCTCCGAGCTTGGGAGGAGCTAGCAGGCGATCCCAAGACTGTCGTCTTCCTCCCCCTCATCCCCTCCATTGGTCTCTGGGCTGGAGCAACACAGGGCTGCTAGGCGAGGGCTTAGCAGAACGCTGCTCCTAGACAACAAGGCTGTGCAGAGTCTTGTGGGTGCTCCAGAGAACAGGCTAGACATGCGCCATCTCAGGCTGACTCAGGGCTTGAAATGTGTGGAGTGCACAAGACGTTTGTCCTGTTAGCTGGAACCTTGCCATGACACTAGGGGTGTGTGTAACTACTGTATAGCCCTGCCACGGCACTAGGTGTGGGTGTGTGTAACTACAGCCCTGCCGTGTGTGTGTGACTACAGCCCTACTGTGACAGTAGGAATGCTTGTGTCTGTGTAATTACAGCCCAGACATGGCACTAGGGTGTATGTGTAACTACAGCTCTGCCATGGTGTTGTGATGTGTGTGCGTGTGAGCTCTTTGTAACAATTCCTACTCCTCTGGTGCCTCTTTCGTCTCAGGTCTCCCTGCCCTTTGCCATGAGTGAGTGCGGCACATCCGCTTCCTGAGACAGGCGGAGCAGTGGAGGCAAGTGGAAGGAAGGGGCTTTGCCCAGGCCAGTGGATGAGAACATAGAGCCAGCCCCGGCCCTGCCTGCCTTTTCTCCAGTAACCCGCCTGAGCCCCAGGTTGCCTGAGGAGCAGGGTGCAGCCTGGCCCCTCACAGTGTGGAGCAGGCGTGATGGACCCTATGCAAGGCAGAGGTGTTTTCTGACCATCTCTCTGCCCTGCATCCAGCCCAGCGTGGGAGGCAGGCTGAGAGCCAGAAGTGGGAGAGTAACCCATGGTCTTAGGCCAAATTCCTGTTTGTTTACAGGCAGTGGGAAGAATGCACGGAGGTTGCTCAGCCCAGCCAGAGCCCCAGGGAGGGGAGAGGGAGGAACTGAAACACAGTGTAAAATTACCAGCTACCAGCTTGGTTTGGCTGAGAGGTGTCTGCGTGTGCAGGCCGCTCTGAGCTGGAGGCAGGGGGACGGCTGAGAGGATGGTCTTGTGAGCTGGGCCCCAGCTTTTGTGTCAGGATCAGTCCTCAGCCAGGGGACGGGGACCATCTTGGCAGCTCGGCCCCGCCCCGCCCTTCTCACTCACAAGCCAGGCTCTGAATAAGGCATTCCTCAGTGCATAGGTATTTCTCCTCTTGAGCTGGGACTCAGTATGGGTGGGGCAGGCTCCAGCTCACCTGGGAGAGGCAGGGGCCATGCTGCACCCCCAACCTCTCCTCTAAGGACATGGGTAGCCTGGCCTGCAGGTTCCAGAATACAGGTCACAAAACACAGCCGCCACCAGCTGCAGATCCTCATGGTGGCCCCTCACGCACACCTGCCCTGGCCTATTCACCCTCTATCTGTGGGGTGGCTGGAGGCCCCTGCTCTGGGCTTTTGGCCCTGGCTGGCATGGGGCAGCTGGCAGCAGAAGTGCTCTGCATAGTGTGGCCGGGGTGACTCACTACTATTGATTTGCATGGGACTCAGGGCAGGGCGCCATTGTGCAGGCATGGTGCCAAGTGCTACACACGAGGCTACAGAAGGGTAACACAGGGTTACACAGACTAGCCATGTGCACCCCCTGCCTGGCCAGTGCCACCTGTCATCTTCTTGGGGGCACCGCTGAAGAATCACAGCTGAAGGAGCAATTCCGAGTGTATTAATATAACCTGCAGTAACAGGCATCCTGGGTGGACCAGCTAGAGTGGTATGTTCTGCGTCTAGGGTCCCCCCTCCAGCTGGGTTGGTACATCCTCCGTTGGATTCCCCTCCCAGTTTGGCCCTAGATCCCTGGCTTGATGTCTCCTGCCTCTCTGGGTTCCTTGCAGCTGGTCTGGGTCAGTCCCTGGCTTGGGGAGACCCACAACAGAGCTGGTACATCCCTGCCACGTAGGCCGTCCCTGCCCCTGTCCAATGCGGGATCCTGCTGTCTTCCTGGTTTTGGCATTTCCCAGCTGGGCTGGTACAACCCGCATCTGTCATTTCCCCTGCCCCCCATGCACGGGTAGGATCCTGCTTCCCCAGTGGTGTCCCTGAACTGTTTTAATCTGGGACACCCCACTCCAATTCTCTACCTGGCAGCCAGTGGGGGCCGTGGGGCTGGTAACCCAGATGTGGCTCAGCCCGCTGGGGCTGGCTTATGGCCAAGCTGCCTGGGTGGCAGGTTGCTACTGGAATCCCAGTGCCAGGGTGGGGCTGCCAGTCAGAAACTCTGAACCTCTTTGGGAGGAAATTGCGAAGCCCTCAGGAGCCATCTTGATCCTGCAGCCAGGGAGGCTGCACCGTGGCTGCCGGAGCCCAGGCTCTTCCTTCAACTTGGCAAGGGCAAGCCACAGAGGGCAGGCCCCTGCTAGAGCTCTCCGCTCTAGGCAGAGCCGGGAACGCCCTACCTCTAGCAGCAGAATGTGCCCTGAACTCCCTCCCCTGCCTACCCAAAGCGGCTGCAGGCGAGAGGCAGGATTCAGTGGCCTGTACGGGGATGCTCCCAATTCCCCCAGGGCAGAGCTAACATGGGGCGAGAATCCCACTCCCCCGCAGGTCTGCTCCAGCACTGCCGGGGCTATGGGTGGGACCCTGGCGGAGTGTGGAGCCCTGGGTACTTCCCGCTCTGGGGAGTGTGGCATGACCACTGTGTGTCGGGGGTGTGAAAGCAGTGCTGGTCTGAGGTGCCCTGGCTGCTTCCCGAGTGACCCCCAGCTCGGGCTTATGACAGGCCCATGGCCACTGCCCTCTCCTGAGTTATGGGCAAAGCCAGCACCAGAGGCAACAAAGAACAGAGCAGCGCTCACACCACCTCCCTGCTGCTCTCGCGGGAAGGTGCCCGATGGGGGCAAGTGCTGTCAGCACGTGGGACTGCAGGGCACAGCGCGTTTCTCAGCGCTGAGCTCTCCTCGCCCCCTAGCGCTGCAGGGGGAAGCCAGGCAGGGAAACCTGACACTTCCAGGGCTGGGCCAGGCCACCCCCGCTTGGGTTTTGCACACGGCCCCATTGGTGTCTAGCCCAGCTTTGATGTAGGTCACATTACATGTAAACAGGGGGCTTGGATCCAGGCAGTGTACCCAGGCCCATAGAGAAGGACCTGAGAACAAGAGGGAGTGAACTGCAAGGCAGAGCTGCTGGGGGATCTATACTGAATAGAGACCAGGGATCTTCAGGGTAGCGCTGTCATGGAGACGGGGGAGCTGTATACTGAATAGAGACTAGGGGGGAGGGGGCTCTATTACTGAATATAGATGCGGGGGAGAGGCTGCAGGGTGGAATTGTTGTGGGAGTGGCTGTATACTGCACAGAGACCAGGGTGGAGCTGTTGTCTGAGGTGCTGCTGGGGGCTATAATAGATCATCTGTGGGTGGGTTTTGCATGGCAATGGCATGTTGTCCTATAAGGGTATGGGGAGCATCCCACTTCTGGCTGTAGTGACTCTAACAACAGTTGGTAAGTAAGTGTCCCTTGTATATTAACCATATGGATGGGCCCAGCACAGGGACGCTAGAACAATTTATGCAGGGGTTGGGGGTGCTGAGAGCCATTGAACCAAACTGTAAATCCTGTATAGCATGGAAACCACTTCAAGTTAGGGGTGCTGCATCACCCCCGGCACCTCTAATTCCAGCCCCTATGGCCCAGTACCAGCAGAGCAGGTTTCCTCTCTCCCAGCTGGCCTGTCACACCTTTGCAGATGTTGCTTTCAGTCTTGAGTTCAACTCATGGCCGTCCTTGACCCCTGTGCTCCAGAAACAGCTGCTGCTGTTAGGGAGCCTGCACATAGGGTCTCTTGAAAGAGACTCACCCTTGGCAAGATGGCGGCTAAGCTCTACCAAGAGCACACTACACCATACACAGCACTAAGCCCCTAGGCTTGGACCCTCCTAGAAACTCGAACTGGGAGGGGATCGTGGCAGCTGTCCCAGCACTTTAGGAATCCACCAGGGTTGGCTCCTCACCACTAAACCAGCCAAAAGAACCCCTCAGGGAATGCCTTAGAGAGCCAGTTAAGGCTTTGAGGGAAGGAATGGGCTGGCCTCACATGAGTTACCTACCGCTGGTGGGTCCCCCATTGGCTCACAGTGTTGTCCTCTCTGAACCACTGCGCCTCTAGTATCTGCACCTCCCCATGGTGTCCTCTGTGCTGTCTTTCTGGCATCATCTCATTGTTTACTTGAGCTCTCACCATCTGCCTCCCGGCTATAGCTCTTTCCTTGTTCTTCTGTGGGGAACGACTTGAGTCACAAGGACAATTTTTTCCTCATGGCAAAATTTTCTGTGGGAATTTTTGAGGTTTCACCCTCACCCCTAATTTTTCTTCTTTTGGCTCAAAGGTTTTAGATGCAAAAAATGAAACATTCTCAACATACTTTCTGCCAAAACCCAAATGAGCCAAACCCCAGTTTTCCGTTGTAACCAAACTGCGACAGAAAATGTTGCCCTGGTTTGTGTAGTGCCCCCTGAAACTTGTAGGAAGTTTTATACGAAGATACAAAGACCCCTAGGAATTGCTGAAAGCAGCAAGAGCCAGCTGATCTGCAGGTATTTTTGTCACATGCATGTTTGGCGTAAAGGAAATTAAGGCACACGATGGAAACAAGATTTTCTTCTAAACTAAACAATGAGAAGAGGAGCAAACGTAGAGGAGTGAAAGAAGGAGGATGGGGACAGTGTATGAGGGCCTTGGAAGCAAGAGACAAGTGGATGGTCCTTAGAAGAGCAGATGGAGTGAAACAGACCCTGCCACAATACAAATAGCAATACTAACTCCAAGCACCTGCCTCCTTCCCTCCCCTGCCTCTTATCACAAGGGCCAGCAGGCTGCCATGAAGGGCCAATTTCCCTTCCCCTGGGCATGGAGTCTGCCCCTTGCCCGTGGCTGTTCTCAGCCCTGCTTCACCCTCTCAGAGGATATTAATGGCAAGGAGGCTCCCTGGACCTGGGGTGACTGCAGGAGAGCACCTGAGCTGCTGGCCAGAACCCACAGGGCAGGTCTGGCCTTTTCCAATCCAGTTAAAGAAACAGGCTGGCCACACATAGGAGCCTGGTGTGCAGGGGGCCTGGCTCCTATCAGCAGTGCTTTAGATTGGAGCGGGAGGGAGAGCCCTGGCCCCTGCTAGGGTGACAACAGCCAGCAAGGCTGCACTGAGGTTGGGGGTGGAGAGGGCAGAGGTGACACTGCTCTAACTCCTGATTAAGTGTGTGAAAGAGGAATTGGCTTCCCCATTGAGCCCACTCGAGCTGGGGGACTGGGTGTTGAGGTCTCCAGGGCTCTCCCACACCTTTGGGATGAGGGGATTGGGGATCCTGGTCTCCGTGGCTCCCCCAGACTCCAGGGTGAGGGGATCCTGGTCTCCATGGCTCCCCACTCCCTGCCAATCCTTGCAGCAATCACCCTCTTCTAGGGCTGGGGGAGTTGTAGATTCAAGTGCATGGAGTAGCTAAGAGGCTCCCAGAACCACAGAGGCTGTACCTTGGGGTTACTGGGGGCCCGCTGTGGTCTGCGCAGCTCCTGACCACAGGTATTCCTGCAATGCACTCTGGGACAGGGTTTTTCTGGATCTGGAAGGGACCGTGCAGAATAGCTTGCTGCTCCCTCCTGCTGCTCATGCCCTGCCCATTTCCACCATAATGAGCCCCCAGTGGGATGGGTCTGGAAGTGCTAAGGACTGAGGCGCAGTTGAGCGCCAGGTCTCAATGGAGACAGGGACCTGCTCAGACAGTCCTGGGCATGCAGGAGACGGGGCAGCAGCCTGCTGGGTTGTAGCTTTTAAGACTCTTAAAGGGAAGGAATCCAGCTGCGAGAGGAGGGTTTGTGTCCACGCCAAGTCTGCAGGAGGCGTTGCTTTGCCTTTACTTCTAATTACTGAACCAAACACGCCCTGGCTTGGCCCAGGCTCTGGGTAGAAAGACACACAATCTCCGCCACCCCTGGAGTTTCCTCGCTCAGGTCAGACATGCCTTGGGTTGTGGGCGCTCTTGTCACAGCAGCTGATGCTTAGGAAGCACCAGGGAGGACACGGAAATTCCCCCCCAGCGAGAAACAGCCCCAGCCAGGCTGTGGTTGCGGTTTCTGGGCCCACCCTGTCTATAGCACATGCTCTTTGTTTTACCAACAATCTCTATGGCTAAGAAGCACCTTTGCCCAGAGAGTTACAGCCCAACAGAGCCTCTTGCTATGACTCCTGCCCTGCCCCACCCCATCTCTGCTCACCATGGCCTGCTGGCAGCAGACGACAGGGTGCGATTGCCTGTGAAATGCCCTTGTCCTTTCCAGAGAAAGGGAGTGCTGCCAGGAGGAGGGAAGCGTCATTTTCGGTAGGCTCTCTCCAGTTTGTTGCCAAGGTGTGAAAGCTTCCAATTAAACCAAGCGGCCTTGGCAGGGAGCTCCCTGGCAGACAGAGACCTCCAGAGACACAGGGAGAGATGAGACGCTCTTTGGGTCAGGGGCTGTCCTTTTGCTCTATATTTGTCTGTGCCTAGCACTATGGGTTCCTGACCTGTGACTGGGGGATTACTGTTGACACAAATAACAACAGAGAGGAAGCCAGGCCCTTGGGTAGCAGCTTCTATGGGACAGGGCATTAGCCAGCCCTGGAGGTGTGATAGGCATCACCGCAGTGGGTGCGGCCTGTAGCCCAGGCCTGCCTGCTGCCATCTGAGCCAGACTTCCAGAGTCTGTCTCAAGTGGCTGCAAATGCCTCCCCATGTCACGGGACAAACAATGCAGCCGCGGCAGCGCATAGTGCAGGGGTGGGCAAACTACGGCCCGCGGGCCACATGTGGCCCGTCGGCCGTTTTCATCCGACCCACAAGCTGGGGCCGGGGCGCGGGTCCAGAGGCCTCGCTCTCCCGGCCCAAGGGCTGGGCTGGCCTACTGCAGGTCCCCGCGCTCCCACCCGGGCCCACCCTGCGCTCCTGGGCTGGGGGCCGGGTCGCTTGCGGGGAGCCGCTCAGCCCCATGCTCCCCGGCAGGGAGCCGGATGGAGCGTGGGAGCCTTGGGGCCCCGCACTCCCTGGCCGGGGGCCGGTTGGAGCACGGGAGCTGCGGGGCCCTGGGCTCTCTGGCCAGGGGCCGGATGGAGCGAGGGGAACCGCTCGGCCGTGCGCTCCCTGGCCGGGGCCGGATGGAGCGCGGAAGCTGCGGGGCCCCCCGCTCCCTAGCTGGGGCTGCGGCTGGGTGGGGCGCGGGGAGCCGCTCAGCCCTGCACTTTCTGGCTGGGGCCTCATGGAGCTGCGGGGCCCCGCACTCCTGGACTAGGCCCGCCCCGTGGTCCCTGGCCGGGGGCCGGGTCAAGCACAGGGAGCCGCAGGGCCCTGCACTCCCTGGCCAGGGGCTGGGTCCAGGAGCACCTGGCTGATTAAGGTAAGCGGGGAGCAGAGGGTTAGGTGGTGGTGGTGGGATATCGAGAGGGAGTAGTCAGGGAAAAAAGGTGGGTCGGGGGATTAGATGGGAGGTAGGGTCCCAGGGGGTGGTGGTTAGGGTGGGGGGATCTCGGAAGGGGGAAGTCAAGGAGCAAAGGGGGGGATTAGATAGGGGGTGGGTTCTCGGACGGCAGTTAGAGTGTGTGTGGGTCTCCGGAGGGGACGATCAGGGGACAAGGAGCAGGGGCAGTGTTGGATGGGTCGGGGGTTCTGAGGGGGCAGTCAGGGGGTGGGAAGTGGGTGGGGGTTGGATAAGGGGCGAGGTCAGGCTTCCCTACCCGGCCCTCCGCACAATTTTCTAACCCCAATGTGGCCCTCAGGCCAAAAAGTTTTCCCACCCCTGGCATAGCAGCATCAGGCATGAGAGCGGGGCCAGGAGTAGGCGGCTCTGTGACAGCTCTGGTAGTGCCTGCTGGAGAGGGGCAATGTTCTATAGGTTTCTCTTGACTAGGAGAGAAGGCGCATCGTTAGCGGACAGGTCCTGCAGCTTGAGGGCAGCAGGCAAGGCACATGCTAGTTGGCTGAGTCGAAGCCAAGGAAGTTGGGTCTCCCCCTCTATGGAGAGGGCTTCTCCTCACCCCACCCCCGCTGGGATGGTGCAGGCAGAGCTGTCTGGTTTTGCATAGCAAGGGGTGAGGGGGCCCAGCTCAGGCAGGGCTCTGCAGTGTTCCAGCCCCTGAGAGAGGAGGTGCAGGCCCAGCTGTTTTTCCTTATTACGCCATCCTGCGCTGCTCGGGAGAAGCTTTATCTCCCTAATCCTGCCCTGAGTTGCTCAACACACACAAGGGTTGCGTGTTGCTCCCCCACCAAGTCCCAGCCCCTTTCATTACATGCTGGGGTGGGTCTGCTCCTGCCAGCTCTGCTTGTGGCTCTGAACCTGGAGTGCCAGCTGGGCTTGCATGCCTTACACCCCCACAGTTCTCCCTGACCGTCTCTGTGGATCAGGTGCCTTTGAGGCAGGGACATGGGCTTGGGAGGGAGGTACTGCACCTGCTTTGGTTATCAGCCCTACCCATGATGCTGTCCCAATTCCCTGCACCCCCACCCCCCATCTTCTCAGGTACAATCTCCTTCAGACCTGGTCCCCCAAGCAAGATGGCCATCAGGGTAACAATAAAGGGGCACTGGGGAACTCTGGGTAACTGGAAATGAGGTGCTGGGTATGGGCAGAGCCATGGAGGGATTCATGCTGGAGCCCTGGAAGAGGCATGCTGGGGCCAAGCAAGACCTAAGGGGATTCTGGTTAGCAGGAACTGGGGTACTGAGGCTGAGTGGGCCCTAGGCGAGGGTACTGGGTAGCAGGGAACAGAGCTAGGTGGGCCCCAGGGGGTTCTGGGTAGCAGGGAATAGGGGATTTGGGCTGGACAGGTAGGCAGCAGTGCCAACTCTCTTTGCATGGGTGCTGGGATGTTGGCAGGGCTGGAACCTTGCCCACCTGGAGCTCTGCCTCTAGTGAATTTGAGTTGGGCCTTGCGTGTGGGGAACCCACTCTGTTGGCTGCCTGCCCCACCTGCCTGCCTCCAGGGCTGAGCAACCAATCAGCATAGCTCCCCTCACAACCTGACCCATTCTGTCAGTAGGGCAGGGAGAACAGGTATAGCTCGACTGCTGTGGGGCTCCCGCCCCTTCCTCTCTTGTGACATGAGATAGCTCCGCCTCCGCCCCCAACCACCCTATAGTCCTGGGCTGGGTATGAAGGGCCTCAGGGCTGCCCCACAGCTTGGAAGGGGGCGAGGGAACCTTGCTGCAGCACCCCCTGGCCTGTGGGGGGAGATGTGAAGAGTCCAAGAGGAGCAGAGGTCGGGGGGGCTGACCTTGGGGGTAGGATTGGATTGGAGGCAGGGGATTGGATTAATTGGTGGGCAGGGGGAAGGTGGATGTAGGGTGAGAGCTCCTGTACCAGGGGGCAAAATCTCCTCACCCAGTACATTTGGGTGCATGGGTGACTCTGTCTCACACACACTGGAGATGGGTAGTTCAGCAACTATAAGACAGACCAAAGAAAACACATTTGGCCTCCAAATCTTTTTTTTTTAATTCATATGCTAATTTGGGGTCCCACTCCTGACTTTAGTTTTTTCGAAGTTGGTGATGCTAAATAGGGAAGGTGGTGATGGGTCCTGGAGGATTATGGGTAACAGGGAGTGGAGTGGTGAGGGCGGGCAGGACCCCAGGGGGTTCTGGGTAGCTGGGAAACGTGCTGGGTAGGACATCAGCAGATTCTGGGTAACAGGGAATGTTTACTGAGGGCATTGGGCTTTTGGTGCTGAGTTTGCTTTGCGTCCAGACACATTCCCTGGGCCTGCCCCCAAGAGGGTTCTGTGACTGGCAGGGATGCCCATTTCCTGGGTTTCAGTTGGAGAGGAGGGATCTGCAAAGCAGAGCATGTGAGGCTTTGGCTACTGTACCCACCAGTCCTCTGGACCATGAGAGCTCCCCCTCCCTGCTATGCAAGGAAGATGTGTCCATGATGGGACAGCAAGGGGGACAGAGACCTGACCCAGCGTAGGACCCCTAGGAGACAACTTATGCTGCTCCTCTGCCCCTCAATAGCTTGTACTTGCTGATCAAGTTGTGGGGTGTGTGCTTGGCTGGTTAGTCCTTTACCCCTCTGCTCACGAGTGCTTTGCAGGGACAGCTCTGTAGCTTCTGCAGGGGATGGAGGTATCTGGGCTCATCACAAATGCCCAGAGGGATGGGCTTGCAAACTACACCAGCTCAGCACAGGTAGGATTTAGCCCAGAGTCCCCACCACAGTATAGTCCCTCCCCTATTTGGCTCACCAGGCATCAGGAATCTCAGGCAGAGCCATGCCAAGCAGTGCACGCACGCATTTGTGCATTGGGTAACGAGGGCACTGGACGGGCTGTGGGAGGTAGCACCAAACACCAAGCAGCTCCCATGGGATTCTGGCTTCCTGGGAAGTTGGATTGGGGGCTATTCTCCCACACGCAGGGCAGGTGTGACCTCTCTGCTCACCTTAATGACAGACTGGAATAAGTCTTGCCACCCACACACAGGCCCCACCAAGTCTCATTCCACATGAGCTCACCCCACAGGTTCTTGGTGGTGTTTATCAAGGATGCAGATGCAGCAGCAAAGAAACACCAGGCACCTGCCAGAGGATGAGGCTTTGGGTGGTTGCAGCAAACTGCTATCAGTGCTAAGTCATGCTAGGGTTTGAGGTGTAAGGGGAGAGCCAGGTGGCTCCACAGGTGGGTGCAGAGAGCCCTGGTTTGGAGCCTTCTCTCAGTGCCTCAACAGCTGGAGGGGAACCTGGCTTCTGAGGGTGGGGGCTGTTTCCTCTTTCTGGCATAAAGCTGGCGTCTGCAGTAGGATCCCCCCAACACCCATCCATGGTGTGTCTCAGGGTGAGCTTGGCCTTGTCCTCTTGCTGAGGGTTTTTGTGGGGATAATGCACAGAGGCTCAGCTGTCCCTTGGGAGCAGTCACCTGCCTGTGAAAGCGCAGTGTCAGCTGACCTGCCTGCTCCCCTGCTTTGCAGCTTGCAGATCCGCTGGGGCGTTTTCCACGTCAACAGCTCAGTGGCAGTGGATGACTCATCTTGGGGTGTCCGGAGCTGCTTTTATTTAGACACAGCGATTATTGGCTCTGTAAAAAGGGATGTTCTGTGAGTGGGAGGTGCCTGGCCGGAAATCCAAGAGGCCTGAGCCTGCAGTCAGTATTGCCAGCCAGGAGCGGTTCCTCTAAGTCAGTGGAGTCACATCCATGTGAGCGAGGAGAGAATTGGACCAGCTGAGCCATGCTTGAAGCTAGCGACGCACAATGAATCCTCTTCCCCAGTCCCTAATATTCAAAACTCATGAAATAGGCTCCCAAAACCATGAGAGTAAATAAATAATTGTGTTGGATCTTTTCATTTGCTTCCTGGTTTTGAAGCATTTGAGTAGCGCATAGAGCATGTTTTCAAGCTTTCCTCTGCAGCGAGAGGGGCTAGACACCAATTTTAATGAAAATTCAGATTTGCCTAGAATCCCATGACTCTGAGTCTGGGGGCTTTGAGAAAGTAGCTGGAGACTCATGATAAAATCCCTAGAGTTGGAAACACCTTCCTCCCGGGAGCTACTTGGCCCCACAGGTGGGAAATAACAGCTTTCTGCCAATCTGGGGACAATCTCACCAACGAAAGGGGTGTGAAATAGAATGGGGAAATGCCCCCTCTCCCTGGGGGGAAGCGGGGGATTGACCTCTGTCACCATGAGCAGCTCAGGAGAGATCTAATCATCCTGATGAGGTGTGTATCTAGCCTCCAAGCATATCACATTCTCTAATGTATTTATCCTCCCAGTCCTTTGGGACCATGCTATTGTCCCCTATTGAACCACAGAAAGACTAAGTTCCCAAGGGATAGAGCAGGGAACTGAACCCAAGTCTCCTGAATCTGAGCACGTACCCCATTCCCTGGACCATCCTTCCATTTCCAGTTCATTGCAGCGCAGAAGCCCTGTTGCTGGGACCTTTACAACTAGACTAGACAGAACGTTCTGGCGTTGGCTTCCAAGGAGCATAGCTGCTAGGACATGGAGCGGGGTAGGCAGACAGTGTCTGACTGACAGTGGAAGTGTATAGAACTGCAGCTGGTTACAGAAAGGACAGCACGGAGAAGGGAAATGACTTGCCCAGGGTCCCAGGGTGAATCAGTGGCGGAGCCGGAAATAGACTTAGTAGGCTTGATTCTCCTCTCACTGACTCTGGCGCAGGAGTCAGGAGTAACTCCATTGGAATCTGTAGTCCCCCTGGTGCGGGTGGAAACCCTTACCACAGGATCTCATGCCCCTCCTCCAATCACTAGATAGACCTGCTTTCCCCCTCCCCCTGCCATGCTGTCTGTGACTCACTGGAAGTGATGGATTCTCCTTCCTGGCTCACCAGCTCACTTAAAAGTTATTTTGCAATGAAAAGGCTGCAAACAGCCGTTGTGTTGTCAGAGTTGGTGACATGCTCCCAGGGGCATCATGAGGTGTTTCCTCTGCTGGGAAAAGAGGGGCAGCTGGCTGTGCCTAAATTGGGGAGAGGCTGGGTGGCTCTGGGCCAGGAGGAAGGTAATTGGGCCTCCACTGGGGTGGGGTGGGTGCTCTTGGGGCTGGGAGAAGCAGGCTGTGCCAACACTAGGGAATGGGGCAGCAGTGGGTGCTGGTACTGTGTCTGTCTTTTAAATGCTGCATGGAAGCCTGGTCTCTGAGCACCCTTCCGTCTCTGTGCTGAGGAGAGTTGAGTCTTGCCTCTGGGGTGGTGTGGAGATGTCCAGCCCCCTTGCCGGGGCATGGCTGCAGCCCTGCGGCCTGCTCTGAAGCCCCAACGATGAGTAATTCTGCCGCCATTGTCAGGGTAAGTGGGTGGCTCTGCCAGCACAGGCATCCAGCCTGTGGTGACTCACACGGACACATCACTGCTGCTGTTTGAATTCTTCGTGCCCTGTTGCTGCAGCCGGGAAAGCCTCTAGGAAGGATGTAAGGGAAGGGACACAGCTGCCTTGGGTTTCCATAGGAACCAGCAGCTTTACTCACATTTCTCCTGGGGTTTTCCTAATCTTTAAATCCCTTGCTGCCATGACAACCCAGGGTGGATTCTCTGCAGCCTCTGGACCTGCATCTGATGGGGGCGGGGATTGGCTCAGGGCTCGGGGAGTCTGGCCTGAGTGATCCATTCAGGAGCTGAGCCCACCCCATTATGACTGGGGTGAGAGCATCTTCCCAGAGGGACGGTGATGGGGCATGAAAGGATAAAAACCTTGTTGGGATGCTGGGGAGTTCTGATGAGAGGGGATTTGACACCAGCACCTCAGCATCTGAGAGGTGAGGGGAAGGGTGGATTGGACTTGGAAGGCCTGGGCTTAATTCCCAGTTCCACAGCAAAGCCCATGGGTGACATTTGGCAAGTCAGCCTCTCTGTGCCTCAGTTTGCCCCAGCTGTATTGCCCTGCCAGTCACAGGGGGTTGTGAAGACAAACGTTAAATTATTCCAAGGTGCTCAGCTACCACAGTGACAGGGTTGTATAAATACATACAAAAAGCTGTGGTGTCTAGTGGTCTGAGCATGGGATTGGGAGCCAAGAGCCTTTAACCCCAGTTCTGCCCCCTTGTGTGCTCTTCAGCTGACCCGCTCTCTCCGTCTTAGTTTCCTCACCCTTCCAGCTGTATGTACTATGAGGATTAACGTAAATGATGTGGGATTAGTATTGCTGTTAGCCAGTTCAGCCTGAAGTAGATATTAGATGTAGAGAAGTTTGTTTCACCCAGTGCTGAGAAACAGCCACCTCTGTAGTGGGGCGTGGCACCTGTTTATAAATTGTTTCACCTAGTGCAGAAATGCAGCTCTTTTGGGGTGAGGTGTGGTGCATTCCCGCCTGTTCACTGGAATGCAGCCATTTCCAGGTCGGGATGTGGCGGCTATTTAACAATGCACAGCAATGTTGCACAAGGGTTTAGGACAGGAAGCAGAGAAAGAGCCTGTATTCAGTGAAAGTTGCAACGGGAATTGAAGGGCTCAGGAAGCAATGACGAAGGTTTTCCAAGTTCACTGTTGCTGGTGCGCTTGTGCCTTTTAACGCCTGGGAGATGCAGAGCTCCTGGATTGTATGTTTGGGTTTATGTAACAGGGAGGCTAGAGCCTGGCTTCTGACTCCAAGGCCAGCAATGATTCTCCAGAGCTTTTTGGCAGCGTTGAGCTTTCCTGACTAACTTCAGCCCCTCTCCCCCTCCCATGGAGGAGGCTTCCCCCGTGCCAGGAACTGAAACCTGGCACCATGCTCAACGTGTCGCTCAGGAAAGGCCATGGCTCAGCACCAGCGTGGAATCTGAAAAATCTCACTGTGTAGTTTTACTGCAGGTTCTGTGCTGGGGCCATTAGTCTCCCTCCCTCCCTGTCTCTCTCACCTACCACAGGCCACTGCCTGCTGCCCTTTGCAAGGTGCTTGCCCTGCGTCTTGGGCAGTCCCTCTTAGTTTTGCTGCTTGAAGCCGCTGCCCCTGGCTGGGGTACAGCACACATGCCACCGGCCAGGAGACTGCAGGGTCAGATCCAAATGCATATGGGCACATGCTCTGCTCCCCTCCCGGGAAGAAGTAGAGGATGTGCCTGCAGGAAGCTGAAGCCCCTCCCCATTGCCCCCCTTTCATACCACAGGGGCCCCCTTATCGTCTTCTCTTGCTGCTTCCCGACCGGCTGCTGAGCCTCTTTCACGTGGCCCCAGGAAGCTGTGGGGTGCCGCTGCCGCCTTGCCAGGGCCCATCCTGCCAACTGCACAGAAACAATGAATGTGCCGTTTCCCCTCTGTGCTTTCGTTGTACGTAGTGGGTGAGGGGAGACCATCTGTGGCGTGAAAAACTGACCAACAGTGGGATTTCCGGCCCTTTATGCTTTCTGTGAGCGCCGCCACATCTGGAGTACATACAGCTGTTGCCAGAGCAACAAAACCTCTTCAACATTCCAGTGTCCCTGTCCTGATCTGCCTGTAGCTCACCAGGCAGCAGCTGTGTAGTGGGCTGTTCTGACTCTACTCCAGAACAAAAGCATCATTATTTCAGTGAGGACAGCCTCACAAGTGCTCTTCTCTTACAGCTGAGCCTTGTCACACTGAGCTTCCCCACAGCCCTGCCTTGTCTGCCAGTCCTGACCCCAGCGCTGGGAGTTTCCCCACAGCAGTGCCCGTCACTTACAGCAGGGACTCTGGCAGTCTGAACTCTCTCCCTGCAGCATAATGGGAGCTGGGACTGGGGCACATAGGATGGGGGGTTACATTTCCTTTGGATGCTGTGCTGGGTTCCCTGACATCTCTGTCTCTGGTTTGTCAATAACAGGGCACCCTGTTTAGCCTACCAGGAATGCAAGTGCCATGCCAGCCACTGCAGGGCCCAAGAGAGTCAAGGTGGGTGAAGTTATATATTTTATTGGACCAACTTCTGTTAGTGAGACGAGCTTTTGAGCTCGCACAGAGCTCTATTTCAGGCCAGGCCCAGAGACGTTGAATCGGGTGGCAGCACAGCCAGCAAGCCATGTGTTGTTAAGAGCAATGAAGGGATTCCCAAGGGAACACATGCCCTGAGATAGGAGCTGTGTGTGTGAAAGGTCTCTGCGCCCACTCCTGTGGCCCGTGCACATACTTGCAGTATCTGAGACCTCCTACCAAAAAGACGCTGCCGGGGTAAGGCTAGGGTAAAACGCCCAGGGCCCAGCCGGCCCACGGGAGGGGAACAGGGCTGGGTGAATGACAGCAGGAAGCTGAATGAGCAGCATGTGCGCAGGGCTCTGGTCGGGGAGGGCATAAGGACTGGGCTGGCAGTGGCCGGGTTCAGGCAGGGAGTGTGAGAGCCCCAAATACCAGCTGCCTGTCCTGGGCCCTGCAAGGGTGTGTGTGGAATGGAGCCGCGGAACCCCTTCCAATAGGCCAGGAGGCTGGGTCTCAGCTGCCAGCGACTGACCGACCGATCTATCTGTCTGCCTGTCTAGCCTTGTCCGTGTGCCCCTCCCTCACGGTGGTCTCTGACTCCAGCCTTGGCATTGATCATGGCCGCCTGCCCACCATTTCCGAATCTCACCTGCCCCCGCCCGTGCCGCCGCAGTCACAAATTTGCCTGCACGGAGAGCTGCATTTTATAACTGGGCAGGCTTGTTTACGAAGCGCAGGGGGACTATTTCTGGGGGCTGGCTGTGAGTGAATGTCCTTCTTTGTTGGAATGTGCCCGGAGTGGCGTGCAGCTGTCATGTGAGGGAGCATCGATTTCCCAACAAGCTCAGCCCTTTTGAAATCCGCTGCTTTTGCCAGGACCTCGTGGGGTGGCTAAAAACTGCCCAAGGAAGCTGAGTTGGGGCAGGATGAGCTGGCAGCTCACTCCTGCAACCACGGGCCCTGGGCTCACCCCACTTGGTCACTATGGCAATACGAATTTTCCTTTAAGAATCTGCTCAGCTTCTGCATTTCCACTGACTCATGCCGGGCAGACTGGGCCTTTCCTGCCAGGGCCGCTCCCATTCATGCTGGTGGCTTCTGACTCTGCCTAGTGGCAGCCAGAGCTGCTTTAGAGGAGTCAGCAAGAAATGGTTCCCCGGGAGCCTACGCTGGGGCCAGCCCCCAGCCTCCTCCTCCCTTTTCCCTTCACTTTGCAGCCACTCAGCCTGCATGGAAAATAAACTTCACAGAACTAGGCCCTTACAGTCTCCCAGGAGGCAGGGAGCAAGCCTGGAGCCAAGCCAGGGAATTAGAAAGTCAAACTCTTTACTGTGGGAGCCTGCTAGCAGGATCTTGTGTTAAATGGAGCCCCAGGGGCCTGGAGACAGAGGGAGCGAGCTGGACCACAGAGCCTGTCTTAGCTCCAGACAGGCTCAGCCTCCTTCAGGTCGGTTTACAAATGCTTTGGCCTAGCAATCCGCTCCCTGCTCCTTGTGCAGCTAATAGAGAGTGGAACCTGCCCAGCTCCCTTCCTGCCAGGGAGTTTTTCTGTCTCAGATGTGACAGCTTCTCTTTCCTGTGTTAAGAGCTCAAAAATGTTTGCACACATCTCGTTCTGAGTGTCCAAAACCTGGCTCCTTTGAGCATGATCTCAGAAAGGCGTCGGAGAGCACCAGGGACAGGCCAGCTTGCCTCTCTTGGGGTTATTGGATATTGTGTGTATGAGGGGAGAAGGGGCAGAGGAGTGTTCAAGTATCTCCTGCTGGAGTCCTGGGCATTGGTTCGGGTGCCAGTGATGCCCCTTTCCCATGCTGGTAACATTTTGGGTGGATTCTCCTGCAGAGGCTGTGGAAGCCAAACGGGAGCCCACCTTAGAATGGCCTTTCTGCCCCCTTTCATGCCAGGCATCCCTGCATACGGGCACCTGACCTGCAGCCCCATTCTGTGCTCTTTGCGTGCTCACTTCCTGAGAGCTGCTCGTGGTGACCCCATTTTGCTGCCAGCCTTCTCAAGTCCATGAAGCCTGAGTCGCTCCTCAGGGTCAGTTCTTCAAGGCAGGGGCAAATTTCCCCTTCCCTGGCTGGCAGCATTGTTGCTGTGAGTGGGCAGCACTGCACATCGCTCACAGTGCCCCAGAGGTGCTTGTCCAAGTCAGGCTGCTTTCCCATGCCACACACAGCAATTCACTGCTCCCCGCCCTGCCCTCTCCATCAATCATAAACATGCCTCACGCTGTTCTCTGGCATCGCCTCGCCAAACCAGTTCTCTGACTCTCTGCGGGGGGATGGGGAGAGTCCAGGTCTGTCCGTATCGGAGAGGCAGGCACCCTTGCCTATCCCAGCTCTGCAGTGCCCCCCCCCCCCACCTCCATGCCAGCAGGACTGACGCAAGAAGGGAAGGAGGCCCGAGGAAGACCATGCGCTTGAGGCCAGATTACTTCTCAAGTCCGCAGGCCAAGTGAGCTCCGTCAGGCCAGGCGGGTGTGTAGCTCATGGCAGTTGTGCCCTGGCACCTGCACCCAGAGGCTGTAGGGAAGCCTGGCACCTGTGTGTGGCAACTGCTCCACCCAGTTACAATTCTGACCTGTGGCTGAGCTGGGCGTGGTGCAGCCTGGAGGGGTGGTGGATACGGGACTGTGTAAGATCCGGCATCTCCAACTTCCTATGAGGGCCAGGGCTTCCTGTGAGCCATGCACGAGCCCGGCATAGCTGGAACACCGTGGGCCGGACCCTCTCCTGCCCTTCACATGTGTGCTAAGGGTCTGAAATGTCTCCAATCAGAGCAGCAGCATTTTACACGCAGAGCAGACTGGGAATCAGCCTCAGGGTGCAATGGTCA
This sequence comes from Dermatemys mawii, assembly GCA_007922305.1. Taxonomy (NCBI): domain Eukaryota; kingdom Metazoa; phylum Chordata; order Testudines; family Dermatemydidae; genus Dermatemys; species Dermatemys mawii. The sequence goes on from ML677379.1 coordinate 1,504,614, forward strand.
TGCCCCCTCCCCCGAACCGCTCCCTCTTCTGCCTGGCCATGACCCTACATGGGGGCCAGGGAGGGGGGAATATCGGGTGCTAGCCAGAGAAGAGTCCCCCATAGAGCTGGTACAGATGGGCCCCAGGGGAGGCCAGAGAGGGAGCTGGGAGTGTAACCCCAGCACTCGCACAGGGAAGCGGTTTTGCCAGTGCTCAGGGTGGCAGTTTGCAGATGATGCACATGGTGCCCTGGGGCATGTCATGGAGGTGAATCATGTCGCTCTGAGGAGTGATGCCGCTTAGCCACATGCAGAAAGGGGAACTGACATCAGGGTTCCTAGCCTGGTGCAGGGCCTTCCACCCCAGGCCCAATCGCCCATCTGCTAGTCTCAGCCCCTCCTGGCAATGCCCCGGAGCATCACAGTGCAGCCAGGGCTCCTTCTGCCAGTGGCTGGGGGAGGGGAGGCTTGGAGTATCTCCTTTCAATGAGCCATGCCTCAGGTATGTGCTGGCTGGCTGTGCTGCAGTGCTCATTCCGAGGGAGATTCAGTGCGGGTGCTGCAATGGCTGGAAGTTGTGCTCGCCGGGAGCTGGGATTGAACAGAGGGGGCTTGGCATCTCTCAGGGTCAGACCCTGCACCCCATGGCCTGCTCCTTTCTTTACAGGGGCTGCTAGTTAGCAGGGGCCCATCTAACCTGGCATCTGGGCTCTGCCAGAGGAAGCAGATCCCCCACCCACATAATGCATTGGGTCAGTGTTCTGTACTGAAGGGGTGGGGTCTTCCTAGCACAGGCCAAGGACCGCGCTGGAATACACTGGCACTAGAGGATAGAGTGTCCTTGTAGCTGTTCCGGTTGTAGCTGCGCGGGCTAGAGTCCTACGCAGCTCTACCCATTCTTCTGTGCTCATTTGATTCTGATGGGGCTCTGGGCTTCACTGGTATCTGGCATCACAGAGTTCCACAGGGGAGTCCATGTTGTGTAATAAAGATATTTTATAGGAGAGGGAGCTGGGGTTACGACTTCTGGGTTCTATCTCCGGCTGTAGGAGGGAGTGTCCAGTGGGTTAGAGTCAGAGTGTTGGGAGCCAGGACTCCTGGGTTCCATCCCCTGTTCGGGGTGGGGAGTGGGGTCTAGGGACGAGAACTGGAGGGGGACGACTCAGATTCTCACATTCCAGTCCCTACTCTGCTCTGACATGCTGTGGGACCTTGGGTGAGTCTCTTCACCTTTGTTTCCCACTTGGTAAAACAGGATTCATGACCCTGATTTATTTGCCGGGGGGTTATGAACTTGCACCAATCAGTGCAGAAGAAGCACTCAGAAATCATGGTTTGGAAGCCTCAAATGAACGGACATTAAATTCACTGACCTGTATCTTCATGGTGAGGCAGCTCCTTCTTGTAACCAGCTGGGGTAGAAGGGACTATTCATGGCCCGTTCGTCTGGCCCATGCATACCCCTTGGATAAGATTTTAGAAACATCACAGAGGTGCCCCTCTTGAAACCAGTTCTTCCTTCTTACACTGCTGTAGCACCACCTTCCCCTCTTCTCTTTCCCACTCTTCAGACTTGTTGTCTCCTTGGGGCTGGCCTGGCTGCACAGTGGCTGGAGGCGGCCTTTGCCATTCCCAGGAGAGCAATATTAAACAGTAAACCCTGGTCTCCTGTCCCTCCTCCTCGCTGCTTGGCCATGCTGACTCTTCTATGCAGCATTTGCAGGAGAACAGCCTGAGACCCAGCAAACTCGATGCTGTGACCTTTGGCTGCCATTCCCTCCCCAGGGTCTCATGCACCTGCCCATCACTCTGTCAGAGGCTGGGTCTGTCTCGGTCAGTCACTGCCGGCTCCATGTGCCCGCTCTTTCTGCAGGTCCCTAAGCTTCCTGCAGCTGCTGCTGCCAAGGAGGAGGCCAGTTTCACTGAGGAGGATGCAGGGGCTTGGTCGAGCACCGTCCCTGACCCAGGTGCCTTTGGTAACTTGTTCATGAGGGCCAGTCAGATGATCCTGGAAATAAGGGTTTAAGAGCACTCCATTCCATTTAGCGGGGTCACATGTAGCCAGAGCAGGAGGCCATTTTCCCCAGAGATGTCTCTGAGCTGAGGCTGGCCAGTATCTTGTGGGCTGGGGAGCTGTCCTGGGGAAAATCAGAGCAGTGCTGTGTGTGAGGAAAGAGACATATATATATAATGTGTGAGGATGGCTGAGGGAGTGGTGTACTTATATTGAACATGCGCTGTGTGTGTGAGGGAGAGGTGTTGTGTAGTGTGTTCTATGTATATTATTTTGCGTGTGTGGTGTATCTATAGTGAGTGCGTGTGTTTGTATGTGTATTAGTCTGTGTTGTCAGGCTCAGCTGGCTGAGGGGGTGGTAGTGGCAATGGAAAAAGCCTTGATAACAAACCAGGCCTCATGAATTCATCACTGAAGGATCAGAAAACCCACAAATGAGTCATATGCCCAGACCAGAGGGCTTGGTTTCTCTCTTGTTCTTATCTTGGCCAAGATCATGCGTGCACTTGGCCTATATCCGCTTGCTCACCAGCAGGATGCTGTATCAGGGCTTCATGGCATGAGGTGCTAGAGAGAAATGGCACCGTCCTCTGCTCTCTCTGCTCAGAGCCCCAGTTGCCCATGAGCCTTGGCCTCCATATGGGGCAGAATGTGGAAAGGCATACACAGAGCCAGCCCTCGGGTCTGTGTGGGGTACATGTCCCCAGTGCACCAAGGATGTGAGTCTCTTACATTCCCCCACCTACAGAGGTTGGCTCTTTAGCTCATGGTGTGAAGACTGTTGCTGAGATCAGGGCTCCACGGGGCTGGGCGCTGAAGCTTTACTGGTGCCTGGCTCAATCCCTGACGTTGGCCAACACATAGTGATTGTCACATGAGTGGAACTCCTGAGCTATGCATGGCTGCAGAAGGCATTGCTGCTGTAGCTGTAGGTACCTGCTCTTGTAGTCTCAGAGGGGAGAATGTGGGTCTCGGGGTGATCTGGCAGCTTTTCATATCCCTTTGAAACCCCACTCAGCAGCAAGCCTCCCACTACCATGAGGTGGCGGACGTGGGGACTCACCAACGCTAGCCCTGGCACAGGCACAGTGCAGATTCTAGGGACTGAAGAAGTGTCTCTTATGCGCATCTGTGCAGTGCCCAGCACAATGGGGGCACTGATCTCAGTCAGGGGCTATGCAGCACCTGGTACAATGGGTCCCCATCATCTCCATTGGGGTCTGTACAGTACCTGGCGTGATGCGGGGCCTCTGATCTTGATGGAGGTCTGGCAGCACCTGAAACAATGGGGCTCTGATGTCAGTTGGGGTCTGTGCAGCTCCAGACACAATGGGGCCCGATCCGTGACGATGACTCCAAGGCGCTACTGTGATAACGATAGTAAATGGTGGGGCCTCACATGTCTGTCTCCCATATCCCGTCTCTCTCGCACAGACTCACCTCCCTCTTTATGATGTCTTTGATCAGAGAAACCTGTTCTGCAGTCTCCCTCTCCCCAGCACTGCAGGCTCTTACTTGTCATCTGTCTCCTCTTGGCCTGGCTTGCCTGGGGATGGGAGAGACAGGGAGCTCTCTCTGAACAGCAAGGACTGGCCAAACACGTCTCCCATCCCAGCATATTGTGGAGGGAGGAGAATGTGGGAGGGGAGGGTTAGAGTCAATTTAACCTTAGGGCCCGTTTCCATGGAGATGGGGACAGCAGACCCCTGTTCTCTTTGCCCCCACCCCTGGGCTGAGCACGTCCACACAAGTGGCTGGTGCACAGGAGACATGACCGCTATGGCGGGGGATGGGGGAGGCTGCTGGTTTGGGGCAGGGATTCCCCCATTAATTTCACAGTGCATGGCACTGGATGGAGACCCAGTGTGGCTGGGGCCACGTGACACAAGCCTGCGTGAAGCTGGAGGGGGAGGGCAGGGGCATGGAGGCAAAGCTGGGCCTCCCCAAACTCCTGCTCCCTCCTCAAATGAGTCAGGCTGTTTCTGTCCATCTCCTGCCAAGCAGGCAGTGGAGGGAGACAGCCAGCTGCACCCACAGCTTTGTTTGAGAAGGTGGAGCCCTGTTTGCACTTGAATTCTCTGCAAAGGCAAAAGACAATCAGAGGGAACAACCAGCCCGTCCTGAGTAACTGCCAGTCCCAGCCTGTTGGATGGGACCCATCATCTGGCTGGCCAGACTTCCTCAGGAGAAACTTCCCTACGCTTGGAGTGGGGAAGCCCCACTTCCTCCTCCCACCCCACTGGCTGTGGAGAAGCAGTGTAGTGCTGGTTGTTATGGATACCAAACCATAACAAACACACATAGGCACTGGGCTGGTATTGCCAGGCAACTGCAGTGACAGCTCGAGACCCAAACAGGGAAACCCCATGTCTGAGTGACTCACCCGCTGACTGAGGGATGGTGGAGACCCGGGAGATAAGGCCAAGCCCCCAGGAGAGTAAGGCAGGCTGCAGTGTGCACTGCGTGTGTCACTAACAGCGTGCCAAGGGGATGCAGAGAGCCTGAAACCACTTGGGAATCCTTTCCACAGAGTAAAGGCAGCCGTATGGCTGAGGCCCAGCACCTGGCACTCAGGACTCCTGGTTCCATTCTCAGCTCCCTTTGTGACCTCGGACAAGTCCTGTCCTGTCCCTGCACCTCCCCTGCTGAGTGTCATGGATTTGCAGGCGCTGTGCTCTACCCCAGTCTTTTGGCAGTCTCCTGGGAGTGATGCTGGTTGGGTCCCAGACCCTCGGGGTCCATACTTTTGACCAGGGTGAGCTCTGCAGCTCTCCAGCTCCCAGAGTGAGCCTGGGGACTCTAGTACAGAGGTGGGCAAACCATGGGCCGCAGACCACATCCGGCCCACGGGACCATCCTGCCTGACCCTTGAGCTCCCGGCCGGGGAAGCTACCCCCAGTCCCTCCCCTGTTGTTTCCCCTCCCCCGCAGCCTCACCTCGCCAAGCCACCAGCTCTCTGGGCAGCATAGTGGTGTGGCTGTCTTGGGCCGGGTGGCGCGGCTCAGGGGTGGATTTAAAAGTGAACACAGGGTGCCCTGGCACGGAACCCCAGGGCCAGGCACTGGGGTAGCTCAGCACCGGCGCACCCCCCCACGCCGTGGGGGGCTGCACTTTGGGGGCAGGGGAGAGCAGGGAGGGAGGCTCACCTTCGGCCTCAGGGGAGCAGGCAGGAGGTGCAGGTGGCGGGAGCACAGCAAACACGGGTGGAGGACTCAGGAAGAGCACCAGGCAGCTGCGCAGCTGGCCAGAGAGAAGCGTCGCTTTGAAGGGGAAACTGCCACTTCTCTCTGGCTGTGAGGCTGCCCCTGCTCCTCCTGAGTCCTCCACCCATGCTGGGGGCTGCATTCCAAATGGGGCTTTAGAGAGGGGGTTAGATGGGGATGGGGTTCTGGGGGGGTAGTTAGGGATGGGGGTCTGGGAGGGGGCGGTCAGGGGACAAGGAGCAGGGGGAGTTGGATGGATTGGGGGTTCTGAGGGGGCAGTCGGGGGTGGGGAAGTGGGAGGGGGAGGACAGGGAGCAGGGGTCAGGCTGTTTGGGGAGGCACAGTCTTCCCTACGCGGCCCTCCAAACAGTTTTGGAACCCTGATGTGTCCCTCGGGTCAAAAAGTTTGCCTATCCCTGCTCTAGTACCTCCATTTCTCATCATGAGCTCCTGCAAGGAGTCCACCTTCGTTCAAAGGCCTGTAGAGACTCTGTACCTTTGAGGAGCAATGCAAACACATCTTTAGAGATATAGGGAAGCCTTTTCAAAATGAGGTAGTGTTTATTAGTCTTCCGGAATCCAGCATTGGGAAGTCCTTAGGCTAGCGTGGAAAAGTCGAGTTCAAGTCAGAGTCCATATTGGTAGAAGCAGTGGCCCCCAATATGCCAGGCTCCTCTGAGATCCATCTTGGCTCCTCGTCTCCGTGTCTGTTAGAAGTGGTATGTCTGTGAGGGTTGTTCTTAGCATGGGCCTACTCTTCAATACAAAATTAGGCCAACATCAGGCTCCTTGTGCCAATCTATCTGTGAATGTGTCTACACTCAGATTTGTCTCTGGCCAATGTAAGTATCTCATTACGGTGATGCAGTAAAGCCATGTCCCCACTTGGCATGGAGTCATGGTTTATCTACTTAGGGCAATGCAGTGTGAGTGTAGACACTGCGTGATCTGTCTTGACCCTAACGATCCTCCAACAGCTGTCCCACAATGCCCCATTCTCAGTGACACTGGTCACAATTTTAAATTCCATTGCCCAGGGGTCACAGAAACTGGATGCCCCCTTCCATCACCTCTCCTCTAAACCCATACAGGCGTGTTTTTTAAATGCCTTTTCCTGATTGCCCACCTTGGGAAACACACCTGGCAGGTCTCCCTAGTTACCCAACTGATCATGCCAGCTCCACGCGCAGGGAGAGGTACTGCATGCAGTCCTCCCTGGAGCAAACAGGATGTATTGGATTCCCTGGCCCTGTGGGGAGAAGAGCACAGCTGTGGATCAGCAGTACAAGTGTGGACATCTCCCGCAGATTGCATGGGAGATACAGGTGAAGGAGTCTGACAGGGAATAGCAGCAGTGCTGTGTGAAAAAGAATGAATTTTACCAGGGATACCACAAGGCCAGGGAGCACACAATAGATCTGTGCCACAGACCTGTCAAGGGTACAATGAACTGCATGGCATATGTGGTAGAGACTCCACTAGCACCCGGCAGACCACTCAATACCTTGGAGGAGCCCGAGCTAGGGACACTAAAACTGGATAGTTCTTGTTTTGGCTGGTTTGTCTCCTGTCTGGTACAAGGACAAAACCAGATGTGGTTTTTGTCTGGGATCACATGGGATGCCATTTTGAAGAGCACGCCACTTCACCCTCACCAGCCTGACCTTGCAGGCACACCACATGCAAGCTCATACTGGTGGGGGAAGAATGGTGCACTCTTCAAAATGGCCTCCCCCATGTGGTGTGACCATCATGCACGCAGGGGAGGGCCCATGCTGTTCTCAGAAGTGCCAGAATGTCTGGTATCCCAGGAATGAATAAGGGGCCACCTTACTCTGGGGCAGAGAACCCTGCCATGAACAGCGAGGAGGAAGAGGAAGAAGAGGAGGAGGAAGAAGAAGAGGAGGGGAAAGATGCTGCAAGGGACTCCAGCCATGCTGTGAACCAGGATCTGTTTAAGACTCGGTCCCGCCAGGTGAGCACACATGAGCCTGATGAGGGGGAAGGGAAGTCAGGTAAGCATGTCCATGCATTTTTCCTTACAATGTTTACATTTAAAGGTGGTACCCAGCTCATCTCCGGGCTAACAAGACAAAAGTATTGACTTTTCACTGTTTGACTCGCATGAGAGGAGAGAGAGGGGTACAACAAACAGAGGCAGAGGTCCAATCTTCTTTTCATTCACCTCTTAAGTTTGGTGTCTGAGGGGGTTTGCCGAGCACTTTGTGGATGCACATAGGGGTGTCCTGTTTATCTGCCTGAGAGATCTTGAAACTTTCATGGAGATACTCTGCAGTCCTCTCCCAAGGGTTTCTAGGGATGGCTGCTTTATGTCTTCCTCCACGGTAGGACACTTCTCCATGCCATTTTGCAAAGACCTTGGATGGATGCCTTTGGGATGCCAGTAGCAGCTGTATTCTCTGTGCCTTTGTGACCCTCAAGAGTGAGATCTCAGCTAAAATCACTCAACCTGTGGAAATAGTACCAGTATTCACTGCCATTGTGATACACTCATAGGGACCAACACTAATAGCTTCATGCAACAGATTAGCCTTTTCCCTTTCACCCCTAGTAGGCTGTACTCACCAGGGCTGCGGCTGGAGTGTGGTGGTGTGCCAAGGTGCAGTGTCAATAAGCATGCCGTATTAAAAGTATTTATGGGTCTAAGAGAAGTGAGTTTTGAAAAGTGGATTTCCCTTTCTGCTGTAATTGTAAATCCAGTGATGCAGCTGACTGTTTTCATCAACACATTTGGGCATTGTGACTTTGGAGAGTGCCCCCTCCATGCTCACAGAGCACATGATCCTGATGGGGAGAAAGAAGATGAGGGAGGACATGTTCAGTGAGATCCTGGAAGCTGGTGCTGGATCAAACTGTAAACAAAGGAGCCTGGAATGCCAATATGACTGACAGCCTGGAGAAAGGCAGAAAGGATAGGAAAAAGACCCAGGAGTCAGCAAGACAAGGAGCAGGAAATGCACCAGGACATAGTGGGTCTTCTCAGGCAGAAAACCCAAATGCTGCAGACCCTGGTTGGCCTACAGGTCTAAAATCCTGGACTTTGCATCCTTGGAGAACTCCCTGGTCACCACTCCCTACGTTCCCCAACATAGCATTTGGCATCACAGTATGTATGATTACCCTGACACTCCTCAAGAAAGAAAACCACAGCTTCGCACACCAACCATGATTCTCACAGGTGTATATGTGTAGCGACAACAGACTACATTTGTGCACTCAGATGAATGGAAATGTTTAATCCCTTTCTAATTTTAAATTTTCACCCCCATTAATTATGCTAAAAATTGTATAACATTGCATGTGGTTTGGTTTGGGTTTGCACATTGTTTGTTTTTAGGAAAAAACAGTGCAGAAAATCACTCTATTATCTTTATTACTTCACAATAAATATTGCAGAATGCGCACTTGTACTCAAAGCCAACAGTATTTGTAAGTGCACACCAAGCACCACAGAATTCATAGCTTCAGGAGTACACCCAGCCCCATTTATAAATGTACAGCGAGCACTATACAATTCTTAGTGACACACAAAGTTCCAGGCCCAGAGAACATTCCAGCAGAGAGTGCTATTGTGGCTGACTGTGAAAGTGCTCTCTCAAAGCCTCCATTAACTGCAGAGCTTCATTTTTTTTTCTTTCCACACAGTTTAATGGATTCCGTCACAATGAACAAGATGGAGTTTAGAACAGGATCACCCGGCCCTTTCTCTTCTTGTCTCCTCCCAGCTCAAAGCGCTTGCAGCTCTTAATGACCAGTATTCTCTTGGACCTGCAGTCCGACTCCACACACTCAAACCTCAGCACAATTTTCTTTGTGGTCTCGGTCTTCTTACAGAAGATAGGCTTTGTCTGATCACCATAACCACTCTGCTTCTGATCGTATCTCCTCCTGTCTCTGAACATAGAGAGAGCCCTTGCCCTTCTTGTACTGGGGCACTTTGTGTGCACCTGGTGCCAGCCACATTTCTTGCAGTAAGTCCTGCAGGTTTTGGGGATGTTCACCGTCCTGCCAGCAGCAGTGTCAGGGCTCTTGTAATAGCGCTTATATCTGGGTGTTCAAAAGTGGTAGACAGCCACTTGCCCTTCACCCTGGCAGCAGCTTTACCCCCTTTGCCTCAGAGATATTGTGCAGGATACAACAGGCAGCTATAACCAGGGGGATATTTTTCTCACTGTGTCTCAATTTAGTGAGTAAACACTGCCAGGTGTATCAAAAACACATTCAGCAGGGATTCTGCACCTGCTCAGCCAGTAGTTGAATTTTAACTTGGTGCTGCCGAGGAGGCCAGTGTATGGCTTCATGAGCCCAGGGAGCAAGGGATGGGCCGGGTCTCCCAGAATCACAACTGGCATTTGAGTATTGTCAGTGGTAATGCTCTGGGCTGGAAAGAATGTCTCTGCTTGCAGCTTTCTGAACAGCCCTGTGTTCTTAAAGATGCAAGTGTCATGTACTGTCCCTAACCAGCCCACACTGATATCAATGGAGCGTCCCCGGTGAACCGTTATTCCTTTTCCAGAGAAAAGTAGCCCTTTTAGCTGATGTACAGTGTGGCAAGGTGAGCTGTTAATCGCCCCACCTCAGTGTAGGAACCCCATGGCTGCAAGCCATCAACTATTTCCTGCACATTGCCCAAGAATCAGTCCTGTGTAACAGGAGATGATTAATGGCCCTACACACTTACATGACAACGGCCCCCACTGTGGGCTGTCATAGCAGAAATAAGGGAGAGACAAGACAGAACTGGGGGTGTGGGGGTAGAATCAAATCAGTATCTTAGATGTCTGTATAGTAATGCGAGAAATATGGGGAATAAGCAGGAAGAACTTGAAATGCTAGTATAGTAAATAAACAGAACTATGAAATAGTTGGCATCACAGAGACTTGGTGGGATAATATGCATGACTGGAATATTGATATAGAAGGATACAGCTTGCTCAGGAAGGACAGCCGGAAAAAAAGGGGGAAGGTGTTGCCTTATCTATTAAAAATGTATACACTTGGACTGAGGTTGAGAGAGAAAAAAGAGACAGATTTGTTGAAAGTCTCTGGCTAAGGATAAAAGGGGTAAAAAACAAGGGTGGTGTCATGGTAGCGGTCTACTACAGATCACCAAACCAGGAAGAAGAGGTGGAGGAGGTGGCTTTTTTTTAACAGTTATCAATTATACAAAGCACAAGACTTGGTGGTGATGGGGGACTTCAACTACCCTGCCATCTGTTGGGAGAATAACGCAGCAGGGCACAGATTATCCAACAAGTTCTTGGAATGTATTGGAGACAACTTTTTATTTCAGAAGGTGGAGAAAGCTACTGGGGGGAGGCTGTTCTAGATTTGATTTTGACAAATAGGGAGGAACTGGTTGAGAATTTGAATGTGGAAGGCAACTTGGGTGAAAGTGATCATGAAATGGTAGAGTTCACGTTTCTAAGGAATGGTAGGAGGGAGAACAGCACAATAAAGACAATGGATTTCAGGAAGGCAGACTTTAGCAAACTCAGGGAATTGGTAGGTGAAATCCCATGGGAAGCAAGTCTAAGGGGAAAAACAATTGAAGACCGTTGGCAGTTTTTCAAAGAGACATTATTAAGGGCACAAGAGCAAATTTTCCCACTGCATAGGAAAGATTGAAAGTGTAACAAGAGACAACCCTGGCTTAACTAGGAAATCTTCAATGATCTAAAACTCAAAAAAGTGTCCCACAAAAAGTGGAAAGTAGGTCAAATTACAAAGGATGAATATAAACAAATAACAAAGTATATAGGGACAAAATTAGAAAAGCCAAGGCAAAAAAGGAGATCAAACTAGCTAGAGACATAAAAGGAAAAAAGAAAACATTCTACAAATACATTAGAAGCAAGAGAAAGACCAAGGACAGAGTGAGCCCATTACTCAGTGAAGGGAGAAAAACTATAACAGAAAATGTGGAAATGGCAGATGTGCTTAATTACTTCTTTGTTTCGGTTTTCACCAAGAAGGTTGGTGGCGATTGCGCATCTAATATAGTGAATGCCAGTGAAAATGAGGTAGAATCAGAGTCTAAAATAGGGAAAGAACAAATCAAAAATGTCTTAGACAAGTTAGATGTCTTCAAATCACCCAGGCCTGATGAAATGCATCCTAGAATACTCAAGGAGCTGACTGAGGAGATATCTGAGCCATTAGCAATTATCTTTGAAGTCATGGAAAACGGGAGACACTCCAGAAGACTGGAAAAGGGCAAATATAGTGCCCATCTACAAAAAGGGAAATAAGGACAACCCGGGGAATTACAGACCAGTCAGCTTAATTTCTGCACCAGGAAAGATAATGGAGCAAATAATGAAGTAATCAATTTGCAAACACCTAGAAGATAATAAGGTGATAAATAATAGTCAGCATGGATTTGTCAAGAACAGCTCATGTCAAATGAAACCAGATAGCTTTCTTTGACACGGTAACAAGAAGCCTCGTGGATGGGGGGAAGTGGTAGATAGGATATATCTTGACTTTAATAAGGCTTTTGATACTGTCTCACATGACATTCTCATAAACAAACTAGGGAAATATAACCTAGATGGAGCTACTATAAGATGGGTGTATAACTGGTTGGAAAACCATTCCCAGAGAGTTGTTATCAGTGGTTCACAGTCATGCTGAAAGGGCATAATGACTGGGGTTCCACAGGGATCGGTTCTCGGTCCAGTTCTGTTCAATATCTTCATCAATCATTTAGATCAGGGGTAGGCAACGTATGGCACAGGTGCCGAAGGCGGCACGCGAGCTGATTTTCAGTGGCACTCACACTGCCTGGGGCCTGGCCACCGGTCCAGGGATCTCTGCATTTTAATTTAATATATAACTAATCTATTATTGTATATAAATTAAATAAGGTTTTAAAAATGTTTAAGAAGCTTAATTTAAAATTATACACTTATAGAAAGAGACCTTCTAAAAAATTAAAATGTATCACTGGCACGCGAAACCTTAAATTAGAGTGAGTAAATGAAGATTCGGCACACCGCTTCTGAAAGGTTGCCGACCTCTGATTTAGATAATGGCATAGAGAGAACACTTCTAAAGTTTGCGGACAACACCAAACGGGAAGGGGTTGCAAGTGCTTCAGAGGATAGGATTGAAATTCAAAATTATCTGGACAAACTGGAGAAATGGTCTGAAGTAAATAGGATGAAATTAAATAAGGACAAATTCAAAGTACTCCACTTAGGAAAGAACAATCAGTTGCACATACACAAAATGGGAAATGATTGCCTAGGAAGGACTACTGTGGAAAGGGATCTGGGAGGGCGGGGGTCATCATGGATTACAACCTAAATATGAGTGAACAGTGTAACGCTGTTGCAAAAAAAGCAAACATAATTCTGGGATGTATTAGCAGGAGTACTGTAAGTAAGACATGAGAAGTAATTCTTCTGCTCTACTCCACGCTGATTAGGCCTCAGCTGGAGTATTGTGTCTGCTTTTGGGCACCACATTTCAGGAAATTTGTGACAAATTGGAGAAAGTCCAGAGAAGAGCAACAAAAATGATTGAAGGTCTAGAAAACATGGCCTATGAGGGAAGATTGAAAAAAATGGGTTTGTTTAGTCTGGAAAAGAGAAGACAGAGGGGACATATTAACAGTTTTTTCAAGTACATAAAAGATTGTTGCAAGGAGGAGGGAGAAAATTTGTTCTTAACCTCTGAGGATAGGACAAGGAGTAATGGTCTTACTTTACTTACTTAAGTAATGGTCTTATTGCAGCAAGTGAGGTTTAGGTTGGACATTAGGAAAAACTTCCTGTCAGAGTGGTTAAGCATTGGAATAAATTGTGTAGGGAGGTTGTGGAATCTCCATTAGTGGGGAGTTTTAAGAGCAGATTGGACAAACACCTGTCAGGGATGGTCTACATAATACTTAGCCCTGCCTTGAGTGCAGGGGACTGGACTAGATGACCTCTTGAGGTCCTTTCCAGTTCTATGATTCTATGATTCACCACTAATTGGTAGCAATCCAATGTTTCACCCTTTGGGAGCACAATCACCTCTTGCTTCTCCACTGTCAATGCAACTCTTATTCTGGTGTCCCTACACTGGAAACAAACTGGTTCAAGTCTTCTACACAAATCCAGGAATGTGGCCTTTCGCATTCAAAAATTCTGCAGCTATTGCTTGTCATTCCGACATGTGTTACAATGCAGCCCCACCAGTCAATGCTTGTTTCTTGGGCTCCACCTTTTGCATCTGCTCCGTGAACAGCACTGCCAACCTTGAATTGTTTTTTGCTATGTCCCAGAGAAAGAGTCATGTCCCCTGTTGTTGCTGTACTTCCTGCAGGTGTGCAAATAGAAGGGGATCATGCATCCTGTGTTTACAGTGTTCATGAGAATAGCATAGAACTCTGCAGGCTCCATGCTTCAGTCAGACAGCGGACATGGAAAACTGCCATACGGGATTTTTAAAAATGACATGAAAATGATGAAACATGGATGGCATAATGGGATAGAAAAAGTAGCATGCTGGGAACTTGACCTCTACCTCCCAGAGTTCCCAGGGTGAGTCATTTCTATCTCTCAAAACATTGCAAAAGTTTCCCAGAAGGCATTGTGCTGGATGGGTGCTCATGGGACACTGGAATGCCTATTTGCAGTGCACCACATTTTACATTGACACAAACACACCTGGTGAGCACCCACAGCTCTGATGCAAACATCTCATTATGCATGTGCCTGAGCGACATACAAATGGTGGCAGCTGTGCACTGAAGTACTTGTGTTGACCAAAGTTTGTAGTGTAGACATGGCCACATCCACCTCATGCCTTGTCCCTTTGGTCTCCTGCCTCCAGTGATGTGGTGTTCACATGTCCAGCCTAGTTTCGTTTCCATTCCTTAAGTGTTAATGTTCTGGTCATTGGCTCTTCCATTGGCTCGTCCAGGCCTTTCATTCATGTGTTGAATCCAGCCAGTTCTTGTGAAAGTATCTGGTCCCAACCCAGACAGCATGTGTGACATTTGGCCAGTCCTCATTTCCCTTTCCTTTACCGGAAGTCAATGCATTTAAACCCAGGAGATAGCAATATAAAGTGGATAGGTAAACTGAAGCATACACATGGCTCATAAAACTATCACCCAAAATTCCCACGTTCCTCACACTAAGACTGACCAGTTTCCCATGGAGGCTCAGTTCATGTTTGCAATGGGGTGACTGGAAGCTGTGGGGGTGGGATGGGGAAGAGTACTAGTTGGATGAAGAGCTGGAAGAGGGGAAACTGGGAATGACTGGTCAAGGAACGAGGGGTTGGGGGGATAGATTGGAGGGGTCAGGGCAGAAGGGGTCGACGTTAGGAAGTGGGGAATGGGCAGAAGAATCTGTGCCCAATGGGACACACTCCCCTCCAAAGCCTGGAATGGATCTTATGATTCCTGAGTCTCACCAGTCCTTTGCGGTCAGCAAATAACTTGTCAAATCCATTGCCAAAGCATGAGACCGATCCCCTTGTAATGCTGGTCCACAGGATGACAACCTACTATTGCTATCTATTACTCAGTTAGTGGCAGAGGTCTATGGCAAAAGGTTCACTCTCAGCTGATGGCCCATGTGGATGTACATACGATGAAATTTCTGTGTTTTTTCAATTTGCTTTTTTTACAAAAAAAATCTAGGACATTACACACGGAAACCCAAGTTAAAAGAACACTAGACCAGGTTGCACATTCAAGCATTCAGAAGTTAGGAAGTACCAGAATGAAAATTTGCCTGCGCAACCCTAATTCATCCTTTTGGGGCATACGCATTATGATACAGTGTTTAATGATCTGATCATGTACAATTGTTTCACAGGACCTCTGCCTTATCCAATGCACAGGAAGGAGCTACTCTGGGACGCATGGCAAAGAAGGCTATTGTCTGTAAGACCCCCTGCTTCATTTGTTGCAGAAGCTGGAAGGTAGGCAGTGAATGAGGCAGGGGATTGCGGGAAGAGAAAGGAGGGTTCTTATGGTTCAGGCAGCTGAATGGTGCCCTGGAGAACTGGATTCTCTAACTGCTTCTGCAACAGGGTTCCTGTGTGATGCTGGGTGTCACAGACCCCATATGAGGGTCCCTCTTGGCCTCTCACTAGACTACTGTGCGGATTACCTAGCTGCTGGGTCCCTGGGTGTTTTAAGCATCCAGAGCTTGAACAGAAGCCAGCCACTGATCCCTAGGCACCCTCTTGGGGCACAGAGCCTCTGACTGGCACTCCTTCCTGAGAGCTAGCACTTGCTGTCCAAATGCTTACCCCCAGGCTCAGTGCTGACCCCCCAGTAGCTTACACCTCCCCACAAACCTCCACCCAAAGGTGTGAACCTCTTCTCTCAGGGGGCCTGGATATGTAGCACAGAACACATGCAGATACTTTTCAGTCTCATGCCATTACCCTTTTACTTAACTGATAAAGCACGAGAGAGTTCAGATCATATAGAAAACAACCACCAGCCTAACTGATGTCCCTCACTGGCTCACCCTTCCCATGGAAGACCAGCTATACTCAGGTAGGTTAACAGAGTTCCCTGACTCATCGGGTTGCCTCTCCTTCAGCCTGAGCTAGAGAAAAAGTGCCCTAAAGAAGAGCAGCAGCTCCTGCTCTTTTATAACGTTTAGCACCCTTGGTCAGGTGATGTCCTGCTCAGCCTCCTCGGGGGATCACAGACCCCTACCAGGTGCCTTTGTTTTCAGATCAATGCCTACTTTTAACCTTAATCTTTCTCTGCCTCAGTTCCCAATCTCTAAAATGGGGAGAAACCTCTCTCACCTCCCAAAGATGCTGTGAAGCTACTTTAATTAATATTCAGGAAGCACTCCAATAATTATAGTGATAGCCACAGAAAAGCCCATGAGGAAATAGACAATTTTGTATTAAGAGCAGGTTTTAAACAATGTGCTGTAAACAAGGCTTGGAGCCACACATTGATCAACGAGGTGAAAACAAAATATTGAATACTGCTCATTAAGTGAGCACTGTCCATCCTGTCCATGAGGCAGGAGTGTTGTGGGAAAAATAGTTTGTGAATATATAATTACAGGCAGTATCGTAATCTGTGCGCACAAAGGGGCTGAATTAAGGTTATATGGATAACACTGTCATTTCCCCACTTTGGACTGCTTGGTTTTGCCACCTTAACAATGTTCTTTAAATGCAGTTTCATATAGGTCACTGGAAAGGTGATAGCAGCATCACCCCGTTACACAGATGGAGAAACTGAGGCACTGAGGAAGGACTTACCTGAGGTCACCCAGCGGGTCAGTGGGAGAGAGAAGCCCAGAGTGCAGGTCTCCTGACTCCCATGCCAATAGCCCACTACCTGGACCAGACGGCCTCCATTTTAAATTAACGTGCCCCCTCCCTAGAGCACCCTGTACCGTATGCCCTATTGCCTGGCTCTCTGGGTGCATCAGTAAGTACAACTAGCTGATGTTTCTACTGGCCCTGGGGCTGGATGACAAATACCCACAAAGTGTCATTTAACTCCTTGCGAAGGGAGTGGTTTCCCTGTGCTGTGCTTTCAGACCCCCTGGTTGCCTCACCCATCCATAAGGAAGTGACGCTGACTGGATCACTGGAGTGATCTTTACCCCTTGAGCCTCCTGAACCTGAGGGCCTGCCATAAAGTGAAGCGATTCCACCCTGCCACCACAAAGTGCCTGCGTGCTTCAGGGAGCCGTGGGGCTGCCCCTCTGGGGTCTCTGGGCTTGGGAAGGAGGGTGCAGAGCCCTGTGTCCCTTCATGACCCACCTGCCTTCTTCAGCTTTTCTCCTGGGTGTGAATTCCAGCGGCTTTCCCAGCTGGGATTCCTGGGATTGCCCTGCAGCAGGTGGGGGCTGACCTCTGGTCTTTTAAAGGCAGCAGGTCAGTTATTTAACCCCTTCTCTAGTTCAGTGAGATGGATTACAACAAACAACCCCCCCACACCCACCTAAGGTGCAACAGCCTGCATGGGGTACCTCTCAAACTAGAGTTGCTGGATGGTTTGTAACTG
Source organism: Dermatemys mawii (assembly GCA_007922305.1). Lineage (NCBI taxonomy): Eukaryota > Metazoa > Chordata > Testudines > Dermatemydidae > Dermatemys > Dermatemys mawii. The sequence goes on from ML677379.1 coordinate 1,521,826, forward strand.
ATAAACAAAACAGAGGGCTGAGGTGTTTATAAGGGAGACTGAGCAGGGCTCATGAGATATTTTTAGCATCTAAACAAACCAAGCTCACTGGGTCATTATAGCTTGTAAACAAACTTGGTGGTTGCGGGGTAAGGGCTGGTGGCTGAAACCACAGGCTACTCCAAGCCTGAAGACCTCAGGCTTATTAGGGGCTCAGTACAGGATCTCACTTGCATCAGCAGAAATGTTTACTCCCAGCTTTCTCCGCCAGCCATGCTCTGCTGTCCTTTGGCTGAGGCATGAAGCACCAGTAGCCAGCGATTGGAGCTTGGGCTGGGAGGCAGGGGCTCTGGAGTTTTCATCCTGGCTTCATTTCTGACCTGAGGCTAGTTCAGTGCCTCACAAGTGGATCGTGAGCTCGTCAGGGCTTGGGAAGTGCAGAGCTCTGTCTGGATTCGAGATATTCTTGTGCTGTGCTAAGGGAAGGCCGGATAAAGTCACCAATGCGGCAGCTCCAGGGAGGCAGGGATGGAGACCCTTGCAGGCACTTTCAAAATACTAGGCTTCAGCTGGAGACGAGAAAGAACAGGAGAAGCCAGAACTACCCTGTGTTATGGAGAAGGAAGGGTCTTATAGTTAGTTAGAGCAATGGACTTGGGGTCAATAGCCGGTGCTTCTAAGGCACCCCTGTGATTTGGAGCAAATCATTTATTTGTCAGTACCATGGAGGAAGCCGGGAGGGGCTCAGGTGCTAGGGAGAAGAGGACTGTGTGTGAACTAGGCTGAAATAAAAGGTTGCTAGTTTCATGCAGTGGCTGTAACACAGGAATATCTTCCTGATCTTCAGGTGTGTGTACTGCACTCTCCATTGGACACCACCCGACTGTTCATTTTGGAAATGCTCATTAGTAAGTGTTAGCAAACCATTGACAGCAGAGAGAGGGGAGTGGGGAAGGCAGGTGGGAGAAGATGGGAAACAGGAAAGTGGGGGAAGAAATGAACTTCTGAGAAAAGAGAGTAAGGAAGCTGAGGCACAGAAGTGCTGTCTTTGGTACATGTCTTACTCCAGGACACTCGCTGGGACATGTAAGGCCATAATTAGGTATTTAACACAAAAGGTGATGGATAAGTTGAGTAACGCTGTTGAAAAGCCGGTCTGGGCCTGAATGAAAGCAGAAGCTTCCGAAGTCATGTATCAAATGAAAAAAAAGAAAAGAAAAGCAGGATGGAAGAGACTTCAACTCCGGGTGCCCTGTGATTTTGAAGGAATATTCATTGCTTGGAAACTATGTTATAATACTGAGATGCAGCTACATCTTGGTATGAGAGGGTCTCTAGAGCAGAGGGGACGCAGTCATGTCTGGGGGGCTGGAGATTCCCGGGTGCTGCACTGGAGCAGGGGGGATGCAGTCATGTCTGGAGGTTCCCGGGTGCTGCGCTGGAGCAGGGGGATGCAGTCGTGTCTGGAGGTTCCC
>ML677379.1:1523679-1543714 GCA_007922305.1 Dermatemys mawii
CCGGGCGCTGCGCTGGAGCAGGGGGATGCAGTCGTGTCTGGAGGTTCCCGGGCGCTGCGCTGGAGCAGGGGGATGCAGTCGTGTCTGGAGGTTCCTGGGCGCTGCGCTGGGGCAGAGGGATGCAGTCAGCTGAGGGCTGAATGTTCCTGGGACCATCCTGTAGCAGATTTGCAGCCCCTTTTCTCGTGTGGTTCTTGTGGCTGTGCGGAGTTGGGTGCAGGCGGGGGGTGTGGGATGGGGTGGAAGGTCCTGACCTTGGGCAGGTCTCGCTGCATCTTTTGTGTTTTTTCTCTGTGAGCAGCTCTCAAGCGCAGAGCGGGGAGCGGAGCCCAGTCCGCTGGGTGCCCCGGGCAGGGAGAGTCCCAGCCAGCTTCTTATTCAGCCTCTGATCGGGGAGGTGGAGCCCACGGGGAGGAGGGGGCGGCACAAGTCTGACCTCTGGGGCCAGCTTGCTCTGGTTTTTCAGGGTTCAGGGGTGGGCCCCCCGGGGGGGTTCTGGGGAGGTGGGGGCTGTCTGCCCGCGGGAGGGGCTCTCAGGCCGGGGACCCGAGCAGAGGGCAGCTGTCGTGGGTATGCCGATGGGGCAGGCCAGGGGATGCGCCCCCGGGCACTGGAGGGATCCCCGGCGCGGCGGGGCCCGGCCGGGTGACTCGCTCGCTCCGCTCGAGGCTGGCTTGGCTCTTGGTCCCTCCCTCCCGGCGGCGCGGCTCTGGGAAGGGGAGAGACACACCCAGCCCGGGCTGAGTTACAAGAGCCCAGCCCTGCGCCGAGCCGCGTCCACTTCGTGCGCTCTGCCGCCGGGACAGGACCGGACCCTGCGCGCCAGGGAGCAGCCGCCGCCGCCAGGAATTCGGGAGCGGGCTCGGGGCTGGGCGGGACCGGGACCTGCCGGGCATGGCGGTGCCGGGGAGCTGAGAGCCACCGACCCACAGGTAGGGACCCGCCGCCCGGGCGCGCTGCCCAGAGGGGACCCGCCCCTGGCACCGAACCTGGGGCAGGGAGCTCGGGCCGGGGCGGCGGAACTTTCCGTCTCGTCCCGGGCTGGAGGTTCGCGCTCGTCGGGTGTCCCGGGAACTGGAGCCTTGGGGATGGGTCGGGTCTAGCGCTGGGAGCCGGGGGGGGGGGGGACGCTGCGCCTGCCAGGGGGAGGGGGTAAGTGGGGGGACAAAAGTCCCCGCAGCTGCAGGGGGCGTGTGTGCGTGAGGGAGGGGCTGGGTGTGTATGCGGGGGAGGAGGAGGGCTGGGTGTGTGTGTGGGGGTTGTATGGGCTGAGTATAGCTGGCGTTTACATATAGGGTGTGTTTATGAGGTGTGTATAGGTGGGGTTGCATATGAGGTGTGTGTGTACATAGGCGGGGGTTGCATATGGGGCATGCATAGGAGTGTGAGTCTATGGGGTGTATGTAGGCAGGAGTTGTATATGGGACGTGCATGCAGGGGTGGATATGGGATGTGTATAGACGCGGGGTTTGTATACAGGGTGTGTGTAGGTGGTGGCTGGCTACAGGGCGGGCTGAAGTTTCCCTGGCTCTAGGCTTGGGCTGGGGGGCGGTTTGGTGGGAGGCTGGAGCCCGGGATCTGCTCTGGGGAGCTTTGCTGAGTGGCCCATGCTGCCATGGGGCTGGAGCTGTTCCGAGCCCCCCTCTCCCGATGGGTGGGGACCCCCGCACTGGACCCGCTCCAGCTGCCTGTGGAATGTGGTGGTTGGAAAGAGTGACTAATTCAAACCAGGCGTCGCCAGTGGCAGGCCTGTGAGAGGCACCGGGTGTGTGTGTGCAGGGTGGGGGAAGAACCGTGTCCCTGCTCAAGCCTGGGAGCAAAGCGCCCCCCCCATCATGTAACGTTCGTCCACCCCACCCTATGCTGGAGCGCACGGTGCCCTCTGGGGAGCGCTGAGCCGAGCTGGGGTCCTCTCCTAGATGTGGGCTAGGGGAGCCTGCCGGGCGCTGCTGAGCCCCAGGTCTGTGGTTTCCGGGCGCTGCGGGCTGGTGGGTAGCTCGGGCGCTGCGCTTAGTTGCGCTCAGGGTGTGGCACCTTCTCTGCCAGTTTGGAGGCGGCAGCGCCGTGTTGCCTTGACGCAGCCCGTGGGGCCGTCACAACCCTCTTCTGGACGCTGACCCAGCCCTGGATTGAAGGTCCAGTCTCTTTGTGCCTCACTCCCAGGGAGAGGAGGACACAGAGTCCTCCTCCCGTTCTGCTGCTCGGGGCTGGGCAGCTTGTTTCGGGCTCCGCTCGCTAAAATGTTTGCTCGACTCTTGTTGACGCTCAAGATTAACTCCGTTTCCTGTGGCAAAGGGCCCAGAATGGCTGGGAGCAGGCTCCAAGTTCAATTCACAGGGACCAGTTTTTGTGTAGAGAGTCCGTCCTATTTGGAAGTCAGGGATCAGTTGTACTGGGGCTGGGAAACTGGAGCTGCGTGGGGCCGAAAGGCCTGGAGAGATAGACGGACTGAAATGGAGGTGTCAGACAGACAGAAGGACGGATGTGTGAGTGTTAGGTGGAGAACTCTGCGCAGGGCAGCCAGGAGTTCAGGGGTTGGTGCCATAGTTCCTGTGGGTTGTCGGATGGGTCGCTGTGATAATTTCCATTTCAGCTGTCACTTGCTCTGGGGAGGGCTTGTGGGGAGCCCGCTCTTCACTGGAGGTACCATTCCCCGGAGGTTACGGGGTGGAATTCTCTTGAGGTCAGATTAGATGAGCACTATGGCCCCTGCAGGTTTGGAAACGTAGGAGTCCATAATATAACAAGCTCTTCTTGAGGCTTTTAAAGCTTGGGGAGATGTAACTTCACTGGTGTATTTGGGAGGGGCCTACTGGATTAGAATCAGGCTGGGAGCCAGGACTTTTGGGTTCTTTTCCCAGCCCTGGGAGGGAAGTGGGGTCTAATGGGTTAGAGCAGGGGGTCTGGGCGCAGGACACCGGGGTTCTATTCTCAGCATGGAAAGGGAGTGGTAACTAGTGGTTAGAGCATGCGACTGAGAGTCTGAACTCCTGGGTTCTATTCCAAAATATATCAACTGCCCTGGGCCTCAGTTTGGCCCTCGTGAAAATGGGTGTGACAGCTCTGCACTAGCTCACAAGTATGGCTTGGTTAAGAGTCATAAAGTGCTATTAGGCCTGTGAGTGCCAAGGGCTAGAGAGCTGTTACTTTTATTACATGCACTGGGGATGTTTTTCCAGAGGACGCTAATTAGTATGTGGGTGCTGAGCTGGGGTCTGGGGCACGGAAGGGACAAGCAGACAGCCCCCTATGGTGGTTGCCTGAGAGAAGGGGGCACTGAGAGAGGTGAAGAGAGAGCAGTGGGGCACAGTCCGTGACAGAGAGGGGCTGTTGCAGAGAAGCTTGACTTGTGGCCTACAGCTCCCTAGGCAGGTCTCTGAGCAGCTCCGGGTCCCACTTCCAGCCGGTTATCCCACCCCTGTAATAGGAGCTGGCCTCTTTGGTGTGGTCTTGTGATACTGAGGCAGTTTGCAGAGAGTGTCAGGAAGCCTGCGAGCTGCACACACAGTGTGTGTGCGTGTGTGGGGGAAGGAGGGGCGAGGCTGTTAGAAGTTACAATATGTTTCCATGATCTCCTTGCAGCTCTTTTGTGCCTAGGCCTATTATTAGGCAATTCACTTATTTACAGAGGGACTTGGGTAGCTACATGTATAATCTTGTACTTGGTGTTTGCAAGAGTCAAGGCTGCTTCACTGTCCTGGCACCCCTTGGAAGCGTGTGGCAAGCTGAGAGGGGTGGGGGGCAGTGTGTGTGCCCCCAGCTGGCGTGAGACCATCTCCTGGCTCTTTGGAGAGCGCAGCAGTTCCATCCACTCTGACTTCCTTCTTCCCCTTCTGCAAAGCGCAGTGATTCCTGCAGGGGAAGATGCAGAGCAGGAGGGGAAGTGTAAGCAGTCAGCTAATGGGCCACCACTCAGGGACCATTCCTCAGCTGCTTTCTCTGTGAGGGCAGCTTTGCTCCTGCCTAACTGCCTTGTGTACCCTAGTGCATGGGGCTACAATGAGGAAACTAGACGGGATACCCCAGCGAAGGTCCAGGCCTACGTTCTCCCTGTGTTTTGTCCGTAAATTCTCTCTCCTTGTGACAAAGAGCCCATGCATTGTCTAGATCAGGGGTGGGCAAACTATGGCCTGCCAGCCGTTTTAGGCTGGCTCTCAAGCTCCCACCGGGGCATGGAGTCCGGGGTTTGCCCCGCACCGGCACTCCAGCTCGGGAGAAGGGTTGGGGGCCGCTCCACACGGCTCCTGGAAGCTGCGGCATGTCACCTCTCCAACTCCTATGTGTAGGGGCAGCCAGGGGGCTCTGCTCTGCACACTGCCCCTTGCCCCAAGCGCCACCCCTGCAGCTCCTATTGGCTGGGAACTGCAACCAATGGGAACTGCAGGGGTGGGCACTTGTGGATGGAGCAGCGTGCAGAGCCATCTGGCTGCAGCTCTACGTAGGAGCCAGAGCGGGGACATGGCCGCTGCTTCTAGGAGCCACTTGAGGTAAATGCTGCCCAGAACCTGCACCCCTGAGCCCCTCCCCATGCTCCAAGCCCCTACCCCAGCCATGATCCCCCGCCCACCCTCCGAACCCCTTGATCACAGCCTGGAGCACCCTTCTGCACCCCAAGATCCTGATCCCCAGCCCCGCCCCAGACCCTGCACTCCCAGCGGGAGCCTGCACCCCTTCCCGCACTGCATCCCCTACCCTAGCCCTGATCCCCCTCCTGCCCTCTGAACCCCTTGGTCCCAGCCAGAGGCACCCTCCTACACCCCAAACTCCTCATCCCCAGCCCCACCCAAGAGCCCACACCCCAACCTGGAGCTCTCCCCCTTCCCCCTCCCCCCTGCACCCAACTCCAATTTTGTGAGCATTCGTGGTCCACCATACAATTTCTATTCCCACGTGGGAGGCTCAGGCCAAAAAGATTGCATGTCCCTGATCTGGACGCACGTTGGAACTGTCTGGATGACACAACTGGTCTTTTTGGTTCATTCACAGGGATCTTCCCCACCTCTCCAGGCAAGGATGTGGGAGTGGGGGTTGCATGTAGGGGGAATTGTGCTAGACAGGGATGAGCAAACTTTTTGGCCCAAGGGCCACATCTTAGTATGTAATTTGTATGGCAGGCCATGAATGTTCACAAAATTGGGGTTGGGGTGTAGGAGAGGGTGAGGGCTCTGGAGTGGGGTCAGGAGTTCAGGGTGCGGGGGAGATGAGGGGTCCGGCTGGGAGTATGGGCTCTGCGGGGGGGCTGAGGATGAGGCGTTTGGGGTATAGGAGGGTGCTCAGGGCTGGGACTGAGGGGTTTGGAGGGCGGGAGGGGAATCAGTGCTGGGGCAGGGAGTTGGGGCATGGGAGAGGGTGAGGGATGCAGGGTCCGGGTAGCGCTTACTTCAACCAGCTCCTGGAAGCAGCAGCATGTCCCCCCTCCAGCTCCTACACGAAGGCAGTGCCAGGTGGCTCTGCGTTCTGCCCCACCTGCAGGCGCCGCCCCTGCAGCTCCCATTGGCTGCAGTTCCTGGCCATTGGGAGCTGCGGGGACGGTGCTTGCAGACGGGGCAACACGCAGAGCCCCCTGGCTGCCCCTAAACATAGGAGCTGGATGGGGACATGCTGCTGCTTCCGGGAGCTGTGGCATGTGCATGCAGAGCGGCTCTCCAACGCCGTTCCCCGTCTGGAGTGTGGAGCAGGGCAAGCCCCAGAACCTGCTCCCTAGCAGGAGCTAGAGGGGAAGATTAAATCAGCTGGCGGGCCAGACATGGCCTGTGGACTGTAGTTTCCCCACACCTGTGCTAGACGATGGCACAGGTGCTGGAACTAGGTGGGCTCCCCTGGCTTGAAGTGGTTTCCACATACACAGGATTTACAGTTTGGTTTAGCAGCTCTCAGCACCCCAACAATGGAGTCTTTGTTCTGAGGGCAATGGTCTGGGTACCCAGGCTGCTCCACGATGGGTAAGAAATACCAGGGAGTGCCCAGTGGGCACAATGGCAGCGTGATATGTCATGGGACAGACTCTGGAAGCTGCCTGGCTTTCACAGCTCATGGAAATGGGAGACAGGGCTTGGTGAGGGGTAACTCAGGGGCCTTTCCAAGCAGACTCACCAGTATGAGAGGTAGATGAGACATGGTGGAGCATGGAGCACACGAGGGGGCATAGGAGGAGCCAGGTGTCCTCTCTCCTGCCCCCTCTCTGGTTCTGGGAACTCAGCTGTAACCGGCAGAGGCTGCAGCTCGCTTGCTGCTTAAATATTCATATTGCACTAAGCTCTCTGCGTGGGCCTGTCCCAGTGTTGTAACATGGTTAGGTAAATAGCTGGGTGCTGTGGGAAGCGCTAGCCCCAGGAGCAATTACTATGTTTTCTGCAGCACCCATAAACTCACGGGGTGTTATGCAGATGAATGAAATAAAGGCCTGTTCCCTGCCCTGGAGAGCTCGCCATCAACGTGTGAGACAAGCTGCAACAAGTGAGAGCAACAAAGTGTGTGTGTATGTGTGTGTATATAGGTCTAGGCAGGTTCTTATCTAGGCACCTATCGCTACAGCAGGGGTGTGTGTGTCAGTCCGTCTAAGGTCTTATATAAAGGATTAATGCAGTATTGTGTGTGTGTGAGGAGTGGCGAGTTGGTGGTGTTTGTGGGCAGAGAGTTTGCAATGGGATTGTGGGGCGAGTGGGTTTAGAGGTGCGTGTGCGTTTGTGGAGCCTAGTGGTGGTTTTTCCTAGCGTAAGGATTTTCAGTGTGTTACTAAGGATTCAGGGTGTGTGCACGGGTTTGGGGGAGGTTGGGGTGTCTGGGGGGGGGTCGGTGTGTGTGTGTGTGGGGGTTGGGGTGTGAGTGTAGGGGTTTGAGGTGTGTGGATGTACGTGTGTCCATGGGGGGCGGGTTGGGGTGGTGGGAAGTCGGAGGTGTATTGAGGCTTGGGTGGAACCTCTTTCTCATTTGTATGCACCTTCCCCATTCCCAGCAGTCTCTGGCTCCCGGTTCCTAGGTCGAGAGGTGGGTAACCAACAGGCAAAGGGGAAGCTGAGGCCCAGCAGGTCCTTGGCCAGTAGTCACTCTCTGTGGCCAGCAGAGAGCAGGAATTCTGGATAGTGCATTCCCCCGCCCCCCAATTCCCACCCTGCCAGCTGTTTAGAGTGACTTTGCCCTGCTTGCAGCAACTAGAATTGTCAGCCTGCCCCAGCAACCTGGGCTCTGAGCCCCTCTGGGAAACAAGAAGCTGGCTGCATTGGCACAGGCCAGCGGGCATGATACACTCCATGTTTGCGCACAGGGTGGAGTCTCCCTCTGAGCCTTTCCTGCTGCCAGGGGGATCCCTTCTCTGTGGACAGCCAGTGGCTGGTCTTCTGTTGCGACTCCTCCATTGTGCCCTCATTTCCTCATTCTCTTTGGATGCAGAAAAATCCACCAGCACTAGGCAGACTATTTCCCCCCCTACCTCCAAAGAGAGAAGTATCCATAGAAACTTACCTGTCCCCTGTCCCTGTAGCATCTGGGCTACCCTGTATTTATCCTCTCACATCCTTGCTGTTATCCCCATTGGGCAGATGGGAACCAAGGCCCAGAGAGAGCCACTTGGCCAAGGTCCCACAGCAATCCTGTTGTGATGCAGAGATTTGAGCCCACTTCTCCCAAGGCCCAGGCTCCAGGTCTTTCTCCGCTGGTCCAGCCCTCCTCTCCAGAGACTCCATGAAGCCCACTATTGATTTGACATGGTGGGTGCTCAGATACTAGGGTGATGGGCAGCAGAATGAAACCCACAGAGAGCGAGAGTGAGCTGTGGGGATGGAGGTGGGTGTAATGGGGAGAGAGAGCGCTAGATGGGCATGTAAGGAGGCTGGCTGGCTGGGTCACTGTGGTGATAGACTGAAAATCAGAGGTTGCCTCGTGATCCAGATGCTGATGTGCTTGGAGCCAACATGTTGGGCTGGGTCAGTAAGTGGATTTCAAAGGCAGTCATGGGACTTTCTGGTGTCGTTTAACTCACCAGGGCAGTGGCGCTGTTCCAAGGGCTCTGGTGAGAGCTGCTGCTCTGACCCCCCGCACAACCCACCCGCTTGTGCTCCCGGCACTAACTGGAAAGAGCAGTGTGTCCCCGGGGAACACAGGCACCCCCTTGTTCCCCAGCCAAGAGCAAAGCAGCACATTGTTCTCAGCCCAGCGCCCCTCGCAGTCACACCCGAAGACGGATGTGTGAGATCTGCAGGGCACTGGGCAAAGAGCACAGAAGGACTTTTGCATGTGCCACGGAGGGGCTGGGCGGGAACGGACCCCACGGTGGGCAGCAGAGCTAGACGTGCGTCCCCGGGGGACAATGGTGGGTGCTCTCTCCTCTGGTTGCTGCCGTATGGGGTGTGTCCGCCAGTGCAGCATGGAGTCATCCCTGGCTCCTTCCTCAACACCCGAACAGCTTCCTCAGTGCCCTCCAGCACTCAACTTTGCCGTTCTGGTCCTGTCTTTCTCTTCGTGCCTGGGCTCGTGCTTTATTTTCCTTCTTGTGCCCATGTCTGTTTGTGCATCGGTTTGCGTGTGTGCACATGTGAGTGTGTGCGTGTATGCATATCTATGTGTGTGATCACATTCATCTCTTTCTGGGTGTGTGTGCACATGTGTACATCTGTGTGCGTGTGTACTTCTGTCTCTAGGCATGTGCATGCACATACATCTGTCTGTGTGTGCACACGTGTACATCTTTCTCTGGGTGTGTGTGCATACGTTGGTCTGTGTGGGTGTGCAAACATCCCTTAGTCTGTGCATGTGTATGCACCTGTCTGGGGACGCGTGTGTGCATACATGTGTGAGTGTGTGCCCACATGCGCACCGCAGTATATGGGTGTGCTGGGATACGACCCCCCATGACATAGTTGGAGCTACACTCTGGGGAGGAGGTGGATGGAGAATCTCCTGAGAGCTGGCTGCCGCGGCTACAGGAGCCATTTATCTGTGTTTGCTGCCATGTACAATTAAGCTGGTATGAAGCAGAGCGACTCTGCCGGAGGGAGTGGCATCCCGAGCTGGGCTAACGCCAGGCCCACACATCAAACAGACTGTGGGGGAAGGGTTTCCAGAACAGGACCGTGGGTGTCTGGGCTGGTGGTGCCGTGGGGCAGCGTTTACCACAGGCTGTGTTACTGCAGCCGGCCTTGCTAGAAGGGTAGCTGGCCACCTGCTGCCACCACAGCACGAGTTTCCTTGCTTAGGGTGGCCCTGTGGTGTCGCACCCCTGGCCCTGCAGAGTCTTTGGTTCAGTTGGTTGACAGGCCAGCAACCCCCCTGAGCCTGGCAGCGCTGGCGGAGACTCAGCCTGAAGGGGCTGCAGGACAGGACTTGGGGGAGCAGGAATCTCCCCAAGTGAGTTTTTGAGCCTTTATCTTTCCCCAGCCGAGAGGCTGCAGAGTGGGAGCCACTGGGGGCAGGTGGTGGCGGGGGGGATGTTTGGATGCGAGGTGTGTGCCCAGTGGTTGGTTGTTAGCTGCCTGGTGCTTATTTGGATAGCCCAACAGTGCCCTGCTGCCACAGGGGTGTGGCATGGAGGCTTCTGCATTCATGGCTCAAGCACAAGAAGAGTGAAAACCACAGAGCCTTGTTCTGAAGGTCTCCAGCCATTTGCCATTGCGTGTTCCCTGGTCGGGTGCTGGAGCAGAGGGGATGCGTTGGCAGCTTCGTGCCGAACTTGGGCCTCACTCCCCCTGTGAAATCTCTGCTCAGTCTCCACTGAAGCTGGCAAAGGTCACCTGTCTGATTGTGTGCTGGCCATGGATTTTCCCAGATTAGCTGTCACTGCAGCTCCAGCTTCGCTCAGCAGATCTTCCCTTTGTGTCCCGAGTGGAGGGTTGGGATGGCGTCAGCCCATCATCTCTGTGCACACAACAGTAACTGGCAGTGTCCAGTGGGCCTAAGGGGATTAGTGCTCTTGCCGCCATGTCCCTTCCCCTCGCCCCGTGTGTCCTGGACACCTGCCTGTCTCTGGTCTGCCTCCAGTCTCAGTCCTCCTCCTCCTGGAGATGGTTTGGATGGTGATGGCAGCTGGAGCTCCGGAGGTGGCTGCCCAGGTCCCTTCCTGATTGGAGGCTGGAGGTCTGACCGGTGGCCTGGGATCACAGATTATCCCCTGATTTGGGAGCAGTTGTTCAGCTCTCCTCTTTCTTGAGGCCTGGGAATGATTATCTCAGTGGGTTTGGAGCGATTTGGTGTAATGACCTGGCTGTGCAGCAGGCAGGATTTCCGCCCGTGGAGGTGCTGAGGAGAGGACGTTAAGGATCACTGGAGTCTGGAGGAAACCCCTGAATCAGGGATTACGTGGGCCTGGCAGCAGCCTCTCTTGTTAGCCATCAGCCAGCTGTGAAACCAGCTCTTTGCACATGTAACGAACCCATGCAGATGGGTCATGTCACCCTGCTGTGAAATGCAGCTGCCTCTGGGGGAGGGTGGGGCAGCTGTCTGGGGGCACACAGCTGTGCTGCGCAGCAGCTCGGCCACAAGCTGCTCCCTCCTTCCAAGCGCCTGGAGATAGGGGGAGGAGTGAAGGCTGCTGTGACCTGGAGTGGAGCTGGCCCTTGAGCTGACACGCGAGTGCAAGAGCAGAGAAGTGTCGAGGCCAGGCTGGTTGAGCCTTGTGTGTGCGCCACTGATGGGCGCAGAGTGAGACCGTGCAGTCTGCACTCTCCGAGCCAGTCAGACCCAGCTCTGCAATATGGGGAGGAATAATGGGGGGCACCACCTATCCCAAATCCGGGCTTCCTGGACCATCAAGTCCTGTAGGAAGGTCCCAGCTTCTTCCATGGTCTGGGCTGTGATGCCGCAGCAGGGATGACAGGTTAGTCTCCCTAGGTCGAGAGCTTCCTAGCTTTGCTCCCTGCCTCTGCTTCTCCCTGTTGGAATCGATACCAGGAGACACCAGGATAAGTCCCCTGATCCTGCCTTTCAAGTTCTCTTCTGGCCACTTTAGTGGCAAGGAGCCCTGTGCATCAGGTCCATCCTTTTTGCCCTACAGAAGGAATCCCTAGGGACCTCCCTGGCCCTAACAGGGAGCTATCAAGAACCCCAGCCGTCCTGCTGTCCCTGTGCCTGGCTGTTGGGGCAGAGACCTTTTCCCTGGGGACAAGGGATCACAATCCCTTTGCAGCCAGTTTTCTCTGTGCTTGAAGCCGGAGGCTAAAACAGACACACAGCCGTGGAAGCATTTTCCTGCCTTCAGCCTCCCCTTGCTGGAGGTTTCTTCTGTAGGATGTGTATTATGGAGGCACCTTGGAGCCCTAGTCATGGGCTAGGACCCCACAGACCAAAAGAACGGTCCCTGCCCCGAGAGCTCACACCCGAAGTATAAGACAGCGGGTGAGTGGTGGATGCAGACAGACCAAGAGGGGCAGATCAGCTCCCCAGCTGCATGGCTGCTGCTTGTCCCTGGAGGACGGGACACTGGGGGTTTCTTTGGAATCTGAACATTCACAGCCCTGCATGGAAATAAAGGCAGTCGCCTGCCAGGTTCTCCGGGGGTAGGGACTTGTGGGAGGAGGAGCTGACATGTCCGACATGCGCACAACAGCCAAGGGAGGCAGGACTGGAGGCCAGGGTTAGGAGCTGAGCCTTGGTCACCTTTCCGGTGAGGCAGAGGGACTGCAGCGTGCCCAGGTGCGTCTGCGTGGGTAGGGGAGCTGCAGCTGGAGGGACAGAGACTGTATATCCCAGACTCGGCAGGGATGTATTGTTTCACAGCCGCTGTGCGTAGTTTGCCTAGGGGGGAATAATGCTCTCCTCGCGGAGTATGAGTGTGCCCCGCGAAAGGCCCGTGTGCAGTGCAGATGCATCTAAAAATATCAAGAGATTAACCACGCGGTGAACCTGAGAATAGCACTAGGGGCTTGGTGACTACATGGTTGGCATTGCTGTGCAGGATGCCTGCGGGGTTTCCCCTTGCCAGGCTGGAGGGGCAAGTGCTCTTGCGCTCCCTGGAAACCTTCCCCTTTGCCAGGTCTGTGGCGAAGCTGACATGTAGCGAGTGCCCTAGTGGAAGTTGGATACTTCTCCACTGCTAGTTTCATGGGGAATAGGGCTGTGAACTCTCAGGTGTTAGTGCTACAAGTATTACCATGGCCTAAGGCCTTCTCCACGCTGGGGGCACAGGGAATCCCCAACCTTTCCCTTGCCCTGTTGTCTACAGCTGCCAGGGGCAAGATAAGATGCCATGACGGGGAGATGCCCTGCCCCCCAAGGGCTCCCAGCACCAGATTTAGTGTAATGCTGGGAGATCACCCAACGGAGCGGCGTGCAGGGGCATGGCTACAGAGAGGGGAAGACAGCAGCTGTGGGGTTGGGGAGAGGAGGGTTAGGCACACAGGCCATTGGGGCCTTTCCTTCCAGTGGGCAGAACAAGCTGGCTGTGTGATTCTTGCTCTGCTTTGATCCCAGATGGGCTGGACTTTGGGCCTTGTGCTGGCTGGCATCTGGGGCTGAAAGGCCCGAGAGGGCTGGCTGAGACTTCTGGCCTCTCCCTCTATTCATAGCAGCCCTGGTGCACGCTGAGTCACTTTGGAGGCCTCCACACCCACCCCACGGGCCTCTCTCCTGAGCCACCTGAGAGGAACAAACCAGTTTGTTCTCCCTTTTATTGCAGTTTTCCAGATTACTCAGAAACCAAACAAGTTGAGTGGTTCCAGCCTGTGTGACCCTGTGCAGTACAGACATCGCCTCTCGGGTCCGGGCACCCTGCACGACCCTGCTGCTTAGTGAGAGCCTTTCTGGGGCGGGTCAGAGCTCCAGGAGGAAGCTTGTACAGATCTGAGCACCTTACAGTGCAGAGCACTATAGTCTGTGAGCAGCCGTGCAGCTGCCCGGGATTACGGTGCCGCACAGCGGAACGGTGACAGAGTGGGATGCCCTATAGCAATTGAGGCACATGCCTTGTCCGTGCACAGGTGTCTGCGGGTGAGTGGGTGTGCACACACCATGCTTGTTACAAAGGGAGCCTGACACACAATTACGTGTGATCCACTGAAATTGTTTTTATTTGCTATTTTTCTGCCATTCCTAGGTGTTTGAGAGGGTGGAGGACTCACCCAGTTTGAGTTTGAAGCCGGGGAGGGGGATCCAGTGCGGGTCTAACCTGCCTGACAACATCCCATTAACTTTTCTTTACATTGTTGTTTTAAAAAGGTGTAAATGCTGGAATGGCCAGTGGTGCCACTGTTCCCCCTGCCCTGGGCTGCCCTTCTCCTGGCTCGGGGAGTGCATTGAAAGTACATCTGGACTGGAGACCTAGGGACTGGTCTTGGGAGCTGGGAGGGGCTCAGGTTTAAGCCGTTGCCGTTAGAAAGCTGTCCAGTGGCTCTGAATATTACCTGTGATGCGCCCAGACCCAGCTGGCCGTGCCCCTGGCTGGCAAGGGGGGTGTGGCAGATAAAGGAGAGGGGCAATCAGGGTTACATTTGATAATGGGTTGCATGGCTGCTGCTATTCCTTTCCCTAGTGATGTTTTTGAACACTCCGTGTTCAGATCTGTGTTCTTCAGGAGCAGCTTGGGGTGGTGGGTTTTGTTGTAAGTGCAGATGCAGGTTAATCCCCAGCCAGCTGTGTGCCTCGGTGGCACAGACTGACTGCGCCTGGTGGCCATTTGGGAGCTGTGGACTTATAAGGAAACACTTTGGGCCCGATTCTCTGCAGCTTGGGCAGTTGTTTCCACCAATGCAAAGTCCTACCAGCCTTGCAGATGGAAACAGGGGACTGGCCTCTCCGGCCCGTGGTATCTAGGGCTCTGAGCTGGAGAGATGCTGAGCCTTGGCCTCTCTAGCAGAGTTCTGGGGGAGGGAGGAGCGCTCGGTGGATTTCATGACTGAGTGCAGTGTCCCGGGGGCTGCATGCTAGGACAGTTGGTTGCGGGCAGGACATAGCAGGGCCCAGCATCATGGATCTGGGAGCAGATTCTGTGACAGCCGATCTCCCTTCACGTTGTTATTAACATTATTGCCTCTCTTTGGATTTTACACAAAACGTTTGGGCTGCCTTTGGCTTACTCCATTCCAATCTCCTTTAGATTTGCATCATGGCAGCTCTCCCGGTGGGAAGTCCCCACCTTAGCCTTGCTTGCTCCCCAGGCAGCCCCTAGCACCAGATCTCTGGCTTCATGGTTGCTTCCATTGATTTCTGAGCTCTGCAGCAACCGCTCATAGATCTGAAAGCAAGAAGGGGCTGTGGTCTGTAGGTTGCACCCCGCTCTGGGGCACATTCCCTTAATTGTGTTATGCTTCTGGTTGCAATTTTGGCTCCCGAATTCAGACGCCTTTGATTCAGCAAGAGCTGACACATCACTGAGCGCTCAGTCTCTTACAAACGTGGGCCCCTTGTAGCGCTTCCAGCCTGGGACCTCTCCTTGCTGGAAATGGGAAAGTTTCCTTGCCTTGCTAGCTGGGGAAGAGGAAAGGTGGGGCAGCTGGCATGGGTGTTGCCGGCAAACACCAACCAGGCAGAACTAGCAAAGGCACAGCGCCCCCTGGTGGTGACAGTCCCATGGACAGCCGGGGCCCAACAAAATCTCTCCTCCCCCCCCCTGCAACTTTGTTACATCAAGTCTCTTTCCTCGCCCCTAGTTAACCCCTTCCTGCTCAGCAAAGCCTTCTACCAAAGAGTGGTTTTGTAGACCATGGTGGTGGGGATGTCCAGCTATTCCCATTGCTCTGATTAGTTCTTTGAATTAATTCCAAGAAACCTTTTCTTTTACTAAGCTCTTTGGTGCTGGCCATGCACCACGATCCCTGCTCCCCATCCGACTCTCAGGTTCTCTGACATGCCATTCTTCACATACTGCACTCTGTGCTGGGTAACTCTGGCTGCAGCATGGCGCACAAATGCATGGCATGCAGGCACGGGGTGGTCTCAGGAGTCTGGGGTGAGGTTTTGTGGGCATAGTTAAAGCCTCCCGAAAACCTTAACTTTGTATTTCCTGCCTGTCCAAGTGTTGGGGTTTGTTTAAAGTTTCACCGTGATGCACATCTCAGGGCTTTGCATCTCTCTCTCTCTCTCTCTCTCTCTCTCTCTCTTTTTTTTTTTAAAAACACCTCCGTGTTCTTGTAGGTTGAAACCCATTAAAGTCAAAGGCAAAACTCCCATTGATTTCAATGGGGCCAGGATTTCCCTCTCAAATTTTATTGTCACTTTATGAACATTATCAATTTTAAACAATAGTGTTTAGCTCTTATGACAGCTTTTCAAATCATTCCCCATTGAAACAATTAAAAAACTGGCAATCGGATCTCAGTGTCTTCCATGGTGGATTGTTTTCTGTTACAACATGAGGAGTTCAGATACCAGTGTCTTTTTTTGTTAGATCCTACAACTCTCTGACTGGGCTCATCATAAAATGGACCAGAAAAAGCTAAATGTAAAAAAACATACCAACAGGGGGTTTATTAAGAACTCTGAATTCTCTGCTAGGCTGGGAAATTGATACCGAAGGTCAGCAAGAGAAGAGAGGAATTCCTGGGGCGGTTCCAGCCAGGACGAAAGTCCCAACAAGGTCAGTCAAACAGGATCAGCTCATTCATCCCTCAAACAATAAAACATGCTTGATTCTTGCTTTCTCTAATACACCTCCAATATCTGTGCAAGGTGAAATCCAGCCTGTGCAGAAGGCCAGTGCTAAGCCTGTGCAAGTACTTACATCTCCATTGTCCAAACTGTCTGCATAGGGATGACTCACCTCTGCAATTTATGCTTAGCGGTTTAGGGGCATGGAGACTGTGCCCAGTCCATGTCCATCCAGACTGTCAGCTTCCAGAGCTAAACTACAGAGATAAACACACAGGCCCATGACTGTTCTGGTCTAGCCCCCTTGCTTGACCCTTGGAGTTTGATGGGACTGCACCCCAGTAACTGAAGACAGAACCAGGCCCAAAGATTATAGCTTTGGCCTGGAAACTTTTCTGTCCATGTTGTTTTAAGAACAGCCATACTGGGTTAGACCAGTGGTCCAACTAGTCCCATTTCCTGTCTTCTGATAATCGCCGTTGATGGACTTATCCTCCATCAACTTCACTCCTTCTTTTGTGAACTCAGTTCTAGTTTTGTTTCATTTAGATGGAGAAGGAAGAGGAGGAAACACGGGAGATCCTGCTCCCCAACTGGCAAGGAAGCGGCTCTCATGGAATCACCATTGACCAGACGGAAGATGGGGTCTTTGTGAAGCAGGTGGTGGAGACTTCCCCTGCTGCCAAAACTGTGAAGGAAGGTGAGTGCAGCGCACCAACCCAGGGGTAACACGTGTTGTTAGGCGGGGGGAAGTGGGGTTGTGCTGGTTTATCACTTTGGGAGAGAATGAGGATGATGGGAAATTCTGACTCCACTGCCCTTGTTCCTTTGCAACCCTTTTATCATAATTCTCTCTCTGCTGCTTCTGTAGCTTTAAGGCAGATGGTTTTCCCTTCCTGCTCCCATGGAGAGGGCTCCTCCTGCTTGGAGCTCCATATCCTGATTCTTTGCTGATGGCGGATCCTTTCTTCATCTTGCCTTGTCTCTTTGCCTCTTCCCTGAGATGGGGCTTTTCCTGCCACTAAGCTTCTCTCTCCTTTCTGTGCTGTGCTGGCAGCACAGCCCATATATTATGTGCATTACAGTAGCACCTAGAGACCCTGTGTGCTGCACGGATACACAGTGGGAGACAGGCCCTGCCTTAGTGAACTCACAATCTAAACAGAGACAGGGTGGAAGGGGAAACAGAAGTACCCAGGGTGGGAAGGGACTGCCCAAGGTCAGTGCCAGAGCTGGGAACAGAATCTAGGAGTCTTGGTTCCCAGTACTCCTTGCTCTAACCCACCAGACCCCACAGTCCTTCTAGAGCCAGGGATAGAACCCAGGAGTCCTGACTTCCTGCGCCCCTGCTCAAACTGACTACATCCTACTGCCCTCTCAGAGCTGGGAATAGAAGGTAGGAGTCCTGTCTCCCAGTGCCTCTTGCTCTACCCCACTAGACCCCACTGTTCTCTCAGAGATAGGGATCCTGACTAGTGTCTTACCCATTGGACAATGCTGCCTCCACAGCATGTGTGGGGCCTGCTCCAAGGTGCTGCCACTCTCCTTTCTTGCTGCAGAGTTGTCTCACTGACTCTCTATGCCTAGAGGGAGGATTCAGTCACTGATGGCTCCATGTGGTGCTGTGGGGGCAAGGAGGAGCCCACAGAGAGATGTGTGGTAACAGGGGTGCATGTCTTTCCTCCAGCCACCCTGGGAATGAAACAGGACTCAGCAATATGGGAGAGCAGCAAGACCTTCCAGATTAACTCCTCTAGGTTCCTGCCAGCAGATCACAGCCATGAGCTGAGTGCTGGAAAGAATCTGGCAAAGTTGCCCCTGCTTAGGCTGCAATGCTATTGAAGAGCCTTTTGATTATTTTAATCAGCCCTGTGTGTAGCTGAGTGAGATTTGTTTATTGTTGAGCCCTGGCTTGCCAGTGCCATCATCCTGGCCTCACTCCCTTCTCTCTGCACCTGTAGGGGATCAGATTGTGAGCGCCACCATCTATTTCGACAACCTGCAGTCTGGAGAGGTCACGCAGTTGCTTAAAAGCATGGGCCACCACACAGTGGGGCTGCGGCTGCAGCGAAAGGGGGACAAGTCTCCATTGCCGGGACAGTCATGGTCACACGATGTGTTCTCACCCAAGAGCCCGGAAGTTGTTCTGGTGAGTGAGGGAGTGATGCAAGCTCCTGGGGGGAGGGAAAGCAGCCCACGCATTCCTGCAAACTGCTCCATGTGGAGAACCCTGGCTGCCATCCCTTATGTCAGGAAATCCTCCAGGCCAGAGAGGGCCTTGCAGAAAGATACCTGAGAGCCTGGAGTTAGCCACTGCAGAGATGGTCAGGGTTGGGGACAGGCCAGGTACGCTGAGTCAGTTTCTCTGTGGGGCAGCAGCTCCTCTGAATGTACAGCTGCCCATAGGAAAGAGCAGCAGGGCCCAGGGTGACTTGACCTTCTGTCGCAGCAGCCCCCTGAAG
Organism: Dermatemys mawii; assembly: GCA_007922305.1. Lineage (NCBI taxonomy): Eukaryota > Metazoa > Chordata > Testudines > Dermatemydidae > Dermatemys > Dermatemys mawii. The sequence continues at coordinate 1,541,652 of ML677379.1, forward strand.
GAAGGAGATGCAAATTGCAATTCTTCAGGAGGGAGTCAAGGCCAGTGAATATTACACACATTACTTTACTGCAGCACTAGCCACTCTTCCCCCGTCTCCTTCAAATCTCTCGTTATGACACTCTGGTGTTAACCAATGCCTCTTGTTTCCAGAGTGGGGATGACGAAGAGTACAGGAGAATATACACAACGAAAATTAAACCACGTCTGAAGTCGGAAGATGCAGCAGAAGCTGAACACACAGAAAGCAGAACGATTACCGTCACCAAAAAGGTCACAGCTTATACAGTAGATGTCACCGGACACGAGGGAGCAAGAGAGATTGATATCAGCAGCCCAGAATTTAAAGTTAAGATTCCAAGCCATCAACTCACCCATTTAACAACAACAGAAATTGAAAAAGAACCTGGGAAAACCGTGATCAAAATACCACAAGTGGATTTGTCTGGGAAAACAATCCAATCAACAGACTTCAGTATGGGGATCAGAAGTAGACCTGGTGACGTCTCATATTCTGGACCAACAGTTGAATCATCTACCAAAAGGTTGGACTTTGGTGGCCCCGATGTGCACATGAGAGACCGCAAGGTGGGCACTGAGATAAATGTCTCAGGACCTCAAGTTACAGGTGTTCAAGTTCCAGGTGTGGACGTTGTCAAATCAGTTAGTGTTTCTGGCACTAGAGTCACAAGCCCAGAGGGCAGCTTGCCCAAAATCGATTCAGATGGACAGAGGGGAAATGTGGATGCAAATATTCACATTACCGGCCCTAAACTAAATGGAAAAATGGGTGTTTCAGGCATAGATGTTAAAACTGAAGTTCCAGGAAGCAAATTGCTGCAATTTGATATTTCAGGCTCCAAGATAAGAAGTGATATGGAAAGTCCCAAAGTTGATGTATCATTTTCAAAAATCAAGGATCATTCAGTTGATATTCCTGGCCCTAAGATTCAAGGTGATATCAAAGCTCCAAGGGTAGACATTCCTCTTTCAAGTATTGAATGTGATATCCAGGACATTAAAGCTCCAGGAATTAACATTGAAAGCCCAGGAAAAATAAAAATGCCTGTAATGAAGATGCCTAAATTTGGCTTCTCACCTTCAGCTTCTGATACTGATGTTCGAGCACCACAGGCAGGTGTAGACATTTCTGCGCCAAAGATACAGGCTCCTCACCTGGATATCACAGCTCCATCTGTTCATATGGAAGACTCAAAGGAAAAACTGAAATTTACAGTGCCTTCAGTGGAAGGTTCTAAAATTGCAAAGCCACATGTGGACGTGGCTCTCAAAGGACCTCAGTTGCAAGGAGTGGTGGAAGCGTCTTCTCCAACACTAGAAGGTCCCAAAGTTGGTGTCAAGGGTCCCAAGATTGATCTTGCGGCTCCTGATGTTGATATTCAAAGTGATGAAGGAAAAATAAAATTGCCCTCAATGAAATTTCCTAAATTTACTGCATCAGGTTTCAAAGGGGAAGGCCCTGGTGTGGGTGTGACGCTCCCTAAGGGGGAGGCTGCTATTGCAGGTCCCAAGGTAGATATCAGCACACCAGATATAGACACTGGAGGAGAATGGAAAGTCCCCAAATTTAGGAAGCCTGAATTAATTAGTCAGACACCAAAAATCTCTCTGTCAGACGTGGACTTGAGTCTGAAAGGCCCTAGCCTAAAGGGAGATGTGGGTATTTCAGGGCCAAGAATCGTAGGTGATCTGAAAGGACCCACTATGGACATTAAAGGCCCCAAACTAGACATTGAAGCTCCAGGCATTGACCTTGAAAGTTCTGAAGGTCAGTTGAAAGGGCCCAAGTTCTCAGTGCCTTCCTGGAAAATGTCACCATCAAAAGTATCCATGCCGGATGTGGGTGTGAATCTGAAAGGGCCTAAACTGAAGGGAGACATGGATGTTTCTGTCCCACAAATAGGCGGTGACTTGAAGGGACCTCAGATTGACATAATAGGCCCCAAGCTAAATATAGATGCTCCTGACATTGACGTCAAAAGGCCAGAAGGAGACGTGAAAGGTCCCAAATTTAAGATGCCTGAAATGCACATCAAGACCCCT
>ML677379.1:1543724-1659226 GCA_007922305.1 Dermatemys mawii
GACATAGATGCCCCAGATTTGAACATTGAAGGTCCAGAGGGAAAGCTGAAAGGTCCTAAATTTAAGATGCCTGAAATGCACCTCAAGACTCCTAAAATCTCCATGCCAGACATTGACTTGAATTTGAAAGGTCCTAAATTGAAGGGGGATGTGGATGTTTCTGTACCAAAGCTAGAAGGGGATTTGAAAGGGCCTGAGGTTGATATCAGAGGCCCTAAACTGGATGTTGATGTTCCTGATGTTGACGTAGAGGGACCAGAGGGAAAGCTGAAAGGTCCTAAATTTAAAATGCCTGAAATGCACATCAAGGCACCTAAAATCTCCATGCCAGATTTTGATTTGAATCTGAAAGGACCTAAAGTGAAGGGGGATGTGGATGTTTCTGTTCCAAAGATTGAGGGTGATTTGAAAGGGCCTGAGTTTGATATCAAAGGCCCCAAAGTGGATATAGATGCTCCAAATCTTGATATTGAAGGTCCTGAAGGAAAATGGAAAGGCCCTCATTTTAAGATGCCCGACATGCATTTTAAAGCACCTAAAATCTCCATGCCAGATATTGACTTTAATTTGAAAGGTCCTAAAGTGAAGGGGGATGTAGATGTTTCTGTTCCAAAGCTAGAAGGGGATTTGAAAGGGCCTGAATTTGATATCAAAGGTCCCAAAGTGGACATTGATTCCCCAGACATCGATATTCATGGCCCAGAAGGAAAACTGAAAATGCCCAAAATGAAGTTTCCTAAATTCAGCATGCCTGGGTTCAAAGGGGAAGGCCCAGATGTGGATGTAAACCTTCCAGAAGGAGGGGTTGATATTTCAGGTCCTAAGATAGACATTGATGCCCCCAGTTTGGATATTGAAGGGCCTGAAGGAAAATGGAAAGGTCCAAAATTTAAAATGCCTGAAATGAATATCAAGGCACCTAAAATCTCCATGCCAGACATTGATTTAAACTTAAAAGGCCCTAAAATTAAAGGAGACATGGATGTTTCTGTCCCTGAGATAGAAGGTGATTTAAAAGGTCCAGATATAAACATTAAATCCCCAAAAATGTCTGTTGATGTTCCTGATCTTGACATTGAAGGACCAGAAGGAAAACTGAAAGGTCCCAAATTTAAGATGCCAGAAATGCATATTAAAGCACCCAAAATCTCCATGCCAGATTTTGACTTGAATTTAAAGGGGCCTAAACTGAAGGGAGACATGGATGTTTCTGTTCCAAAGTTAGCAGGAGATTTGAAAGGTCCTGAAATTGACATTAAAGGTCCCAAATTGGACATAGATTCACCTGATATGAACATTGAAGGGCCAGAAGGAAAACTGAAAGGTCCCAAATTTAAGATGCCTGAAATGCACATCAAGGCCCCTAAGATTTCTTTGCCAGATGTAGACCTGAATCTAAAGGCACCTAAACTGAAAGGAGACCTAGATTTGTCTGGCCCAAAAATAGAGGGTGATTTGAAAGGTCCTGAATTTGATATGAAAGGTCCCAAAGTGGCCATTGATGCACCAGACATTGATATTCATGGCCCTGAAGGAAAAGTGAAATTACCCAAAATGAAGCTGCCTAAATTCAGTACGCCTGGGTTCACAGGGGAAGGCCCAGATGTGGATTTAAGTCTTCCAAAGGGAGAGGTTGATATTTCAGGTCCTAAGATAGACATTGATGCTCCTGATTTGGACATTGAAGGTCCAGAAGGAAAACTGAAAGGGACAAAATTTAAGATGCCTGAGATGCATTTTAAGACACCCAAAATCTCAATGCCAGACATTGACTTAAATTTGAAAGGTCATAAAATGAAGGGGGACTTAGATGTTTCTGTCCCCAAGACTGAGGGTAATCTTAAAGGTCCTGAAGTTGATATCAAAAGCCCAGAATTTGGGGTTAGAAGTCCTGAGCTTGATGTTGAGTGTCCAGATGTGACTGCTGAAGGCCTTGAGGGAAATGTTAAACTTCCCAAATTTAAGAAACCAAAATTTGGGTTTGGAATTAAAAGTCCTAAGGCAGAAATCAAATCTCCTGAAGTGGATATTGCTGTCCCGGAAGGTGAACTGAATGTGGAGTCTCCTGATATTGGCATTTCTGGCAAAGGAAAGAAAAGCAAATTTAAAATGCCTAAACTTCATATGAGTGGCCCTAAAATTAAAGGAAAGAAGGGTGGATTTGATATGAATCTACCCAGTGGTGAGATTGATGCAAATTTGAAGTCTCCTGATATAGATCTGAATGTAACCGGCCCAGAGGCAACAATAAAAGGAGATATTAATGTCAAATCCCCCAAAGGAAAGAAACCAATGTTTGGAAAAATCTCTTTTCCAGATGTTGAGTTTGATATTAAATCACCTAAGTTCAAAGCTGATGCGTCTGTGACAGTTCCCAAAATGGAAGGAGAATTTAAAGCACCCGATTTGGAGGTTTCCACACCAGGTATCAAAGGTGATATAAAGGCACCAAGTCTTGATATTACAGCCCCCAGTATCAATGCAAATCTCCCTGATGTTAACATTGGAGGTCCTGATATCAATGTTAAGAAACCTAAGGTCAAACTTCCAAGTGGAAATATTGATATAACTGGTCCAGAAATGGGAGGTGATCTGAGAATCCCAGGTATTGATGCAAACATTAATGCCCCTGACATGAAACTTAAAGGACCTACAGTGAATCTGCCTTCGGTGGACATTTCTGCTCCTTCATTCTCTGCATCTGATCTTGATATTAACTTGAAAGGACCAAAAGTAAAAGGTGACATCAGTCTTCCCACAGCAGAACTGGAAGGTCCAGAAGGAAAACTAAAAAGTCCCAAGTTCTCACTGCCCAAGATAGGGGCACCAGGTCTGAATTTAGAAGGAGCTGATGTGCAGCTCCCCTCGGCAAGCGTGGATGTGACAGTTCCAAGTATTGAAGGAGCTGTGAGTGTTCCTGCAGCTGAAGGACTAGATGCCAAACTGAAGGGACCTAAGGTGACTATGCCATCAGTAAACCTTTCAATGCCCCAAGTCTCTGGACCTGATTTTGATGTAAACTTAAAAGGACCAAAACTAAAAGGAGACCTGGATGTTTCTAGTGACCTTAAAGGTCCAAAGGTGGACGTATATGCACCAGATGTTGATATGAAAGGCTTTGGAGGAAAGCTTAAAATGCCCAAGTTTAAATCTCCAACTTTGGAGGGACCTCAAGCAGATCTGAACATGAAAGGGGACATTGGATTTTCTGTCCCGCAAATTGAGGGGGGCACGAAAGCGCCAGGCATGGATGTACATCTCAGTGCTCCAGACCTTGATGTCAAAGGGCCTACAGTGAAAATGCCATCAGTAGGTATTTCTGCCCCAGATTTTGATGTAAATTTGAAAGGACCAAAGTTAAAAGGAGATCTTGATCTTTCTGGTGGCATTAAATCCCCAAAGGTGGCTGTAGATGCACCAGATGTTAACTTGGAAGGTCCAGGAGGTGCAATTAAACTTCCTTCACTGAAGCTCCCCCAATTTGGCATTTCTAGTCCTCATGTTGAGGGGTCAGACATGGGTGTGAATATTGAAGGACCACAAATTAAAGGAGACCTTACTGGCTCTGGGATTGATGGAGAATTGAAAGGGCCTTCATTTAAAATGCAACCACTTAAAGTTTCAGCTCCAAAAGTCTCTGCACCTGATGTTGACTTTAACTTAAAAGGACCAAACCTAAAGGGTGATGTTAATATTGCTGGTGATGTTAAAGGCCCAAAAGTTGGAGTGGAAGCACCAGATATCAGCATCAAAAGTTCAAGTGGAAATATTAAAATACCATCAGTTAAATTGCCCAAGTGTGACATTTCAGGTTCTCAAGGCATGAAGGTTTCTGGGGTGGGTATTGCTACTGATGCTCCTGATGTCAGTTTAACAGGTCCTGCCTTAAGTATATCAACACCAAAAGTTTCTGGGTCAAATTTTGATGTAAATTTGAAAGAGCCTAAAATCAAAGGAGGTTTTGGCATTTCTGGAGACATGAAAGCTTCTGACATAAATGTTGGAGCACCACATTTGGGCATTCAGCATTCAGGGGGTGAATTCAAAGGGCCACAGCTTTCATCTTCTGGTATTGATGTAGATATGAATGTGCCAAATGTTGCAGGGAGTCTTCATGTTTCTGGACCAAAGATAGGGGGTGGTCTGAAAGGTCCCAAGGAAGGAATCAAAGGTCCTGGCATAGATATGAATTTTCCACAAAGTAACTTAGAAAGTGCGTCAGGAAAAGTGACATTCCCCAGGATGAAATTGCCTAAATTTGTGTCTTCAGGACATGAGGTAACAGGAAGAGAAGTAGGGGTTGATGTTAACTTCCCTCAGCCAGATGTCAGTCTCCAGGCTGGTGCGGTGGAGGCTGAGTTTGAAGAGCCAGATGTCAAACTTAAGAAATCTAAAATTAAGATGCCAAAGTTTAATTTTTCAAAACCTAAAGGCAAAGGTGCCAGTGTTGGCTCACCGGAAGCCTCAGTGTCCATTTCAGGATCTAAAGGAGAATTGAAAAGTTCCAAGGCAAGTCTAGGTTCTATGGAGGGTGAACTGGGGGGAGGGGAAGCTGCTGCCACTTCATCTAAAGGGAAGTTTTCATTATTTAAAAGCAAAAAGCCACATCATCGGTCATCTTCCTTTAGTGATGAACATTCCTCCCAATCAACCCCCACTGGCACATTGGAGTTTGAGTGCAGCTCAGGAGCAGAGAAAGAAAAGCAGGCCAAGATGAAATTTGGAACGTTTGGAGGGATAGGGTCAAAAACTAAAGGTTCTTATGAGGTAACTGGAAGTGACGATGAAGGAGGAAAGATGCCAGAGAGTGGGGTCTCATTAACGTCCAAGAAATCCCGCCTGTCTTCCTCTTCAAGTACGGACAGCGGGACGAAGGGGGGGTTCCGAGTGCCAGCGGTAGAACTGACCGTTGCCAAAAAGAAAGAGTAAAGCGTCCGTGTATATATGTCTGTGTATATATATCTTCTGTGTGTTTGTATATAAATTTCGTAGCTTGAAATATTTTCAACCTCAGCAATAAAATGAATGGCACCTAGTGAAATGTTAGACTTCATGTTGCCTACTCAAAAGAGAGGAGAGGTTAAAAGAGCAAGTGACCTTGCAGCTGTACCACAGTTCATCTGATGTATCTGAAAGTTTCTTTTTGTTCATGACTTTGGTTTGTGCATTAAATGCTGAGAGCTTAAGTTTACTAGCAAGTTATTTTGATATCCTTTTCATTTTAGTGGATATTTTCAGTGTCGGTTTATGGAAATAATGTTTCAATTTTAATTACCTTTTGGCTTTTATTTGCAAGGCTTACATTTCTATAATGAGAATGGATATATTGAAAACACTGTAAAATATATAGATACAACTGAAATATGTCACTTTCCCTTGTAATGTGGGGTTTAAAATGACACGGAGTGTTTATCACAGAAAGCTATGGTTTATATTAGCTTTGACAGTTGTGGTGGTAAGAAAAGTACCCCCAGTTTAATTTAAGACTAGAGAATCCGGGTTGCTTATGATAAATGTCATGAAGAAAAACAGAATTTACCAATAAACGACTAACCTCTTTTAGTTGGATTCGACTGACACCATCTTAGTTGTCGCCATATGTTTGTTTTGTTACTTGTATTATAAGAGAGGACTTTTCTTAGTTATGGTGCAAAAATCTGTGACTGCCACTTTTCTGATATTTGTTATAATTTCTGTTAACAAATGTATCTTGATTTAAAAAAAAAAATCTTCCAGCACTTTAATGGCAAATGAATTGAGAATGTAAGAAGATTGATCTTGTAAAATGCAAATAAACTGTTTATTAATCTTGCTCCTCTGTCGCTTTGCTGTTGTAGGGGGTGGGGGTTGAGATGCTCCATCTGTGCCTCTGCCCTATCCCCCAGGACAGATGCAAAAGCTTCCCAGTGCCTAGCTCTCTGCACCCATCCCCTGGATGCAGCTGGAACTGACCCTACCTAACCCTTTCCTTCCTCTGCCTCACCTCCTTTGGACACAGGTGCTCTAGCTGACGCGCCCCTGCTTTTGCCCCCTCTGATCTCTCCTATAGCCCCTTTACCACTCTGCCAGACACAGCCATTCTAGCTGTCCCACCCTGCAGACACATGCTCCCTTCCCTTCTGGTCCCCAGCCTCCTGGACACAACTGGAATCATTCCTGCTACACAGGGAGGAGAGGATAACAACACCCAGTGACCGCTCCCAACCCAGGATGGGCAAATCCACATCAGACACTGGAAGAGTCAAGTGGTGGGAGACCCAAAGCAACTTTCCCTGGTAGGGAGTACAAGGGGAGGGTGAAACTCCCAGTGAATCCTTCCCCTATCTGATGAGGGGAGAGCGTGGGTTAAAGCCCCTAGTGAAGGAACAGGGAAGGAATGACAGGTGGGTGTATTTTGCCTGGTGGGGTGCACATTCCTAATCTATGAGGTTCATCTTCCCAAATTACATCTTGGAGAGACCCCACCACCACGCTCAAGTCTTGACTGGACAGAACATCAGCCTCCCAATTCAAACCTGAAGAGACCAACCAGCACCCCCTGTTCCAACCTCAATCCACCTCAGTCATCTTACAAAATCCCCCAGACATCCCAACCCTCGGCTCACCAACCACACACATTTACCGATGCCCCTGAATCCTGACCCACTGTTACTTGCTCACCCAGCCCTGGACTCACCTGCTTGCCACATATAGAGACTTCTGCTTATGCCCCTCACTACTGAGCTGCATTTCCCCTGGCTATTCCGGTCCGGGGTCCCACATGACACAACTTAGCCTATGTCCCTCAGTACCAACCCACACCCCCACACTAGTCCAGCCCTGGGCTCCCCCCCCCCCCCCCCCCCTTCCAATGCCCCTCTAGTTCAACCACAGCCCCCACTGCTCTTCTAGCCCTGGGCTCCTTACCATCCCCAAACACCTCTGCCGATGCCCCTCAGTCCCGGCCCTCAGCCTCTCTGTGAGCCCAGCTCTAGGCTCTCCATGGACATATGTAAATCTGGATAAGGCTTTAGAGAAAAGGAGCCGTCTTCACCATCTATTGAGTGAGTAGAGACCTAATTTGCATGGGTGATTCCCACCTGGCCAGTGTGATCATTTTTCGCCATTTTGGATTAAAATTAATGTAAATCTTGGCTGTATGGGTGATGAAATGTTATTTGCCTGATTGCATGACTAAAGGGGAGAAAAACTGAAGTGAATATGCCCTAAATAAGGGGTTGCCCTTTCCATATCTCAGTCTCCAATCACTGGGTAGTGAACTGCAAGCAGCATGAAAAAAAATCTGGGGTTGGTTAGGGGGTTAGGGGAGTTGCTTGAGTCTTTCCCTGCTAAGGCTGGATATTATAATATAGCTGAGTGTACTCCATTGTAAGTCTTCTTCTACCTCACAGCTACCAGCCCTGGAATCACTGACGATAGGGAGGGATTAATAAAAGGTTCTTTCTTGAAACTGTCTCGTGGAGGAGGCAGGGACCAGAGAAAAGTCTCCTTGGCTCTTGGGCTTGACAGCCGCCTCACCCATACATGCTGTGAATGTGGAGGGTGCAGAACCTGGGAGAGGAGCTTTATTCTTGTTGATTACAGGGATGGTTTGGCAGGTTATAAATTGGGCCTTTTCTCAGTAGACCTGAGTGGTGAAGAGAATGTCCCCTCCCTCATCCTCCCCGCCCAGGGCAGCTTATTCCACAATTGCCCATGCTGGGGCTTCTTGCACCTTTCTGTCAAACAGCTGGTACTGGCCAGGGTTGGAGACAGGGAAAGTGGAATTCAGGGTCTGAGGGCAGCACAAAACCTTTTTATCATCTTTGGGTAAAGTCAAAATAGCAGCATGGAGGACAGATACTTGGGAGCTCCCTACAGGATCCCTCTCTAAAGAAGCCAGAGGAGGAACTGGTTTCACCTTCTACCTCAGCTCTGTGGCACTTGAAAGCTTGTCTCTCTCCCCAACAGAAGTTAGGCCAGTATAAGATTTTATCTCACCCACCTTCTCTGTCTCCTGTCCTGAGACCAAGACAGCTACAACACCACTGGAGGATTTCATTTTCTGTTGCCCTGCCCCTCCCATAAGAGAAAAAAAGACACAGCTCTTTGGAGCAAGGGCTGCCTCTCAATGTGTGTCTATGCCGTGCTTGGCACAATGGCTCTGTAACCTCAGTGGGTGTCCCTGGTGCTACTGTGCTGTAAGCAATAGCCACACTCCAACCCCTAATGCTGCTTGTCTACCTCTTTCCTGCCCTGGGCTGCAGATCTGGAAGCCCTGGTGCTGCAGAGCTCCCTCCCCTCCAGCTGTGCTGCCGCCTGCCCTGAGTCAGGCCATTTCTACACTTACAGCCACACAGCTGTACCGATACACCTGCGCCACTGTCCGAGCACTCATGTAGCCGTGTTCTGCGGATGGGAGAGAGCTCACTCAGCGACTCAAGAAGCCGCAGTAGCTATATTGAGAATGTCTCCTGCCGGCATAGCGCTGTGTATGAACACTTATGCCAGCAAAATGTATGTTTTTTTCACACCCTTGAGCAACAATAGTTTTGCCGACATAAGTGCTAGAGGAGACAGGGCCATAGGATATGATGGGGGTGTCCAGATGCAGAAATCTAAAATTAACATATACACTTAGACCAACGCTGGTCTTTGTCAGCCGCCACAAGTGTGAAAATACTTCCCTTTGAGCTAGTGAGCAGGAACAGCTAACGGGAGTTTTGCAAGGGAGTTCTCCAGGGGACAGGGGAGTGACTCTGTGACCTTCAGGTAAGTGTGTGTGTGTTTGTGGCGTGTTCCTTGCTCAACTGAAGTATATAGTGCAGTCTGTTTGTTTGGACACCATGTGCTGAGCTGAGTCTAGTGGCCTACTAGGCAAGACTGAGAGCTTCTTAATGAAGGTTTGATCCCTAAGCCCTTAAGCTCCTATCAACCCTTAAAGAGAGGGTGGGACTACTCAGGGAGAACAGGGTTTAAAAATCCTGCTCCTAACTGACCAGAGGAGCTAGTGGACAGGAGCAGCTAACAGGAGTTTTGTGAGGGAGTTCTCCAGATGAGAGAGAGGAGTGACTATGTGACCCTTGGGGTGAATGTTGTTTGTAGTGTGTGTTTTTGGGGTGTGTGCTGCTTGACTGACATACATAGCTGTGACGGGATCCCCGGGATGCAGCCTGGGACTATGGGAGTGCTGTGCCCTCTTTTCTGACTAGCCTGGGTTGTCTCTCACAATGCCTTACTGGTGGAAAGCAGCAAACCCCTCCAGGTGCTGTTACTACTCAGTACAAACCCATGTGGAGCCCCATATCCAGCTATATTGCATGAATGCTCCGAGAGCCACTCAGAGTCACACAGAGAAAGGCACCAGCCAAATAGCCACAGCTCCCTGCACTGTACCCCAGGAACATACTGTCTTGCACTGCTCAAGACTCTTTCTTGTGCAATGCAAGTTTATTACTTGGTTCACTACTTCATCAATGGAAAATGGACATACCCCAACCTTTGTGACCTGAGCAGATTTACCAAGTACTTCCAACAAATTCACTGGTAAAGATAAACAGTAAAACATCTTTATGATTATAAAAGATTTTTAAGTGACAGGCAAAAAGTCATAGTAGTTACCAAAAGAAAATAAAAGATAAGTGCGCAGTCTAAACTCTCAACCTGTAGACTGGGGCATCTAGAGTAAGCAGTTTTTCCCACTCCACTGGATGTTGCAGGTTGGTCACAGTCTTTCATATGCAGACTTTTCCTCTTGTCCGCAGGACAATCTCTTCAGCTACAGCTTTCTCATTGCCTTCAGTGTAGGTTGGGGAGAAGAGAAAGGAAGAAGCATGTGGCCACTGTTTTCCTGTTTGATACTCTTGGTCCATGTGCTTGGGGAACACAAGTCCAGGCATGTCTGGAGGGCTCTTCTGAGTCACCAAGAGAGGTAGAGCAAGCTGAGTCCTTGCTTGTAGCTCCCTTGCTGGACAACGGCTATTCATGGTTGGTTGACACTCAGGCCATGGTTACACTGGCACTTTATAGCGCTATAAAGCCCCCACGAGCGCTATAACCTCCTCCCCGTCCACACTGGCAAGGCACGTAGAGCGCTATAACTGCTGAGTTATAGCGCTATTATTAATTCACCTCCGCATGGGGAATAAGGGCTGTAGCGCAGCTGCTGTAGCGCTACAGCAAGGATGTGGACACCCACTGCGCTACAAGTAATCTCTGGAGATGTCTAGAGCCATTTAAGGCAATTGACGTCTCTTCCCTTTGTTTTGAACTCGGCTGGAGGAATGCGGAAGTACCTCTTTAGAGTTTCTTTCTTAACTCGGCAGATAAGCAATGCAAATGTTTAAGGAGGGAGCCTGTGTGAAAACAAAGCCTTCTGTGAACGGAGGCTCGCTGACAGGCTTTCAGAAAAACGGAAAAACCACTGTCTCTCTCCCTCCGCATACACACAACGCGTCCCCCCTCACCCCCCTCGTTTAAAAAGCACGTTGCACCCAGCTGAATGCTGGGATACCTGCCCTAATGCGCTGCTCTTAATGCCGCATTAAGTGCCCCAAATGTGGCCATGCTATACCGCAGGAGCATCTGAGTGTGGACATACAATAGCGCTATACATATTCCTGTATAAGGGGACCGCTATAACCTATAGCGCTATAATCTTGTAAGTGTAACCATACCCTCACCCTGATGTTGGTTATCTCCTTTGTTCTTGTCTTTGGGGATCCAATACCTGGGCAATTCCCCAACATATTTTAGTGACAACCAGATAACACAATCTCATAACTTCAGATGCACTAATGATCTACACATTTAGATAGAACAATGGCTTTTAGCAGATCATAATCTTTCCTAATACCTCACCTGGCATGCTTTAGATGAAATATCACATTTATCTACACATGATGACTATGGGGCTTACAGGGCGCTCTCCTGAGATATAGAATGTCACAGTAGTGGTTGGGCGACCGTGTGCTGAGCCTAGCAGCCTGCTAGGCAAGGCTGAGAGCTTCTTACCAGGCTTGGACCCCAAAGCCCTTTAGCACTGATCACCCCTTAGTGAGGAGGCAGGGCTTCTCAGGGAGAACAGGGCTTTAAAAAACTGTTTCTAAGCAACCAGAGGAGCTAAGGAACAGAAGCAGCTAATGGGGGAGTTTTGTGAGGGAGTTCTCGGGGAGGAAGGGGGGCTAGATACACTTCATTAACTTTCTTTAAACTTAAGGCAATAAACACTCCTGATAAAAACAACAATAAAGGAAACAGCTGCAGGAGTAAAAAGCGAATGCAAGCAGAAGTCCAGCCACAGAGTGGGGGCTGTCCAGTTTATTGCACTGAGTGCAGCATGTATGATTACCTGTCCTATGGGCTAGTGGTGTACTTGTGCATTTGGTGCAAGGAGCTCCTGGCCCTCAGAGACCATGTTTGGGCTTTGGAGGCCAGAGTGGCTGAACTGGAGGAGCTAAGGGGGACAGAGAGGTACATAAGTGAGACATTCCGGGACACATTAGAATAGTCCCACTCTTGGTCCGACAGCTCCTGTGCTGTTGAGGAGGATGAAAGTCTCAGGGAAGGAGAACATCCAACTGGAGCAGAGAGAAATGATCCCATAGCTGGGACCCTCCTCACAGATGATGTCATGGTATCCTCATACTGAGGATGCCCCTCTGAGGGAGGGAACTCCAGTTATTAGGAAGAAATATTAATAGTAATGGGGGATTTGATCATTAGAAACATAGATAGCTGAGTTTGCAATGACTGGGAGAACTGCCTGGTGACTTGCCTGCCTGGTGCAAAGATTGCAGATCACTTGAGACATCGAGACAAACTTTGTGTAGTGCTGGGGAGAAGCCGATGGTCGTGGTACACGTGGGCATCATTGACATAGGGAAGGATAGAAGAGAGGCCCTGGAAGCCAAATTTAGGCTGCTAGGTTAGAGATTGAAGTTCAGGACCTCCAAGGTAGCATTCTCTGAAATACTTCAAGTTCCATGCGCAGAGCCAGTTAGAGAGGAAGGACTGCAGGGTCTCGATGCGTGGATGAGACAATGGTGTAGGGAGGAAGGGTTTAGATTTATTAGGAACTGGGAAGCCTTTTGGGAAAGGGGGAGCCTATACCGGAAGGATGAGCTCCACCTAAACCAAAATGGAACAGGATGGCTGGCATGTCAAACTTAAAAGTCATAGAGCAGTTTTTAAACTAAGGGCTAGCGGAAAGCAGACAGGTGCAGAGGAGCACGTGATTCATACAGAGACATCCCTTAGGGCAGCGTTTCTCAACCAGGGATACATGTACTCCTGGGGGTACGCTGAGGTCTTCCAGGGCTTACAACTCCTCTAGATATTTGCCTAGTTTCAGGGCAGGCTACCTAAAAAGCACTAACAAAGTTAGTACAAACTAAAATTTCATACAGACAATGACTTGTTTATACTGCTCTCTACGCTGTCCACTGAACTGTAAGCACAATATTTATATTCCAATTGATTTACTTTATAATTTTATGGGAATAACGCAAAGGCCAGCACTTTTAAAGTAATAGTGTGCTGGGACGCTTTTTTATTTTTAGGACTGGTTTGTAAGCAAGTACTCTTTAGTGAGGTGAAACTTGAGGGTACACATGACAAATCAGACTCCTGAAAGGGGGACAGTAGTCTGGAAAGGTTGAGAGCCGCTGCCTTAGGGGAGGATCTATGAATGGAAGTCAGCCTTATATTGTGGCTGAAAACAGGACTGGCTGTGAGAGATGCTGTCCTAGGAACAGTACTAACTTCTGCCTGCACACTATAAGTGGAGGACAGCAGGAGGAAAAGGAGGGAAGCGGTGTGCTAAGGGAATATTTGTTCATAGGACTGTCTGATCTGCAGGTGGGAAAACTGAGGCAAAGGACATTGCCCAGTATACTGTGGAAGTGGGGGTTTTGCTTATTATTCATTCACCATGCACTTGATTTATTGTTTCCTCTATTAATGCTGTTCCTTTTCTCTTATAAGTTTTCTTTGTTTCAAACACAGTTACTGAGGACTTGTGAGAGAAGATTTGCCTGTTAAGGGTGCTTAAGGAGGGGAATTTAGTTTCACCCAGGTTTCTTGGTGGGAGCTTGAGCCAGCGTGTTTGTTAATTTCACACGGAACCTCTAGATATTTCAACCAGGTCTTTGCTGCTACTGACAACGCTTGGCAGAAGAGGCCCCTTAGTAAATGGCCTTGATGCAAGGATCTCAGTGAAGGACTTCAGGGGAGCATGAATGACTATTTTCTATCATTTAATTAAAACTAAAGCTTTCTTTTGGGCCTAATTCTGTTAAATAGGTTGAATAATTATATAGTTAACTTTCCTTCTGCCACCAAAACTCTCATTAAAGCCATGGGGAGTCTGAAGTGCAAAAGTATCATGGGCCTGAATGCCCCGTGATTTCAAAAGGTAGTTTTACGCTGAGGGGCTCTCACAGGAGAAAACTCAAGATTACTGTCAAGTAGAATTATTTGTCTGATTTTCAGTTTCCAGACAGAACTGTAGAAAATGGTGACTATTTACAGGACCATACTGATGTATTTTTAAATTGCTACTTTGCTGCTATTTCTGTAAAAAAGCCAAACTGCTCTTCTACTAACCCTTGTGAAAGGTTCTAATTTTGCTTGATCAGTGGTGACTGTGCGGTTCTGTCCTGGTGTAACTCCAGGGTCCAGTTTAATGAATGTGTCCTGTTGATTCTTTTCTGGAGTGTACAGTGTCCCAGACTCTTAAAGAAGAAGTTAAATACTGAAATGCAGCCTGGAATAATGTCCAGATAACTTTGAACCTGAAGTTATTTGAAATACCTGCTGGCTTGGAACCTTTGAGCTTGCAGTCACTTGATAATGCCAACTGAAGTGATGAACAGTGTGAAAGGGGAGAGCTCAGGAAATGTGCCTGTCTGCCCAAACATGAGTGCCGCTATCTTACTACTTCCAAAGTACCTACAGATTTAGGATTCCTTCTGTGGGCTCTGCACCATTGTGCACAGAGGCCCTGTTCAATCCCTGCCTAGATGGTTAGTCTCTGGTTGAATTAACTGTGTTCCAGTGGAGCGTGAAGCTCTGCGGGCCAGTGACTGCAGTGCCCCCAGACGAAGCAGAGCCCAGGTGTCCCAGGAAAGGGAAACCCTCCTGCATGCATAAGCTTTCATGGGCTAATACCCACTTTGTGGGATGCATGCAGTGGAAGTATCCAGAGGCAAGTATAAATAAGTAGGCAAGAACCAGGTTAGAGATAACAAGGTTAGTTCAATCAGGCTGAACCACCTAGTTATCTCTATTCAGGAAGGATGAGGTCCTCTTCTAGCAGCTGATCTGGAGGTGTGAACACCGAGAGAGGATAAACGGCTTTTGTAGTTAGCTAGCCATTCAGAGTCTTTGTTCGGTCCTGAGTTGATGGTGTCAAATTTGCAAATGAACTATAGCTCAGCACTTTCTCTTTGAAGTCTGGTCTTGAAGTTTTTTTGCTAGAATCTTTAAATCTGTTACTGTGTGTCCAGGGAGACTGAAATGTTCTCCTACAGGTTTTTGTATATTGCCATTCCTAATATCTGATTTGTGTCCATTTATCCTTTTTTTGTATGGACTGTCCAGTTTGGCTGATGTACATAGCAGAGGGACATTGCTGGCACATGATGGCATATATTATGTTGGTAGACGTGCAGGTGAATGAACCGGTGATGGTGTGGCTGATCTGGTTAGGTGCTGTGATGGTGTCGCTGGTGTAGATATGTGGGCAGAGTTGGCATCGAGGTTTGTTGCATGGATTGGTTCCTGAGTCCACTGCATGCATCTGACGAAGTGGGTATTAGCCCACGAAAACTTATTCTTCAATCCTTTAGTTAGCCTTTAAGGTGCCACAGGACTCTTTGTCGCTTCTGCAGATCCAGAGTAACACGGCCACCTCTCTGATTCTTGACTTCCTGCATGGTGGAGAAAGAAGCCAGGATGTTCTGAGCCCCTTGGCTGACCAGGGCAGGAAATGATGCCACATGGCAGCGGAAGGAGGCTGGACTCTGGATGAGAGATAGTATGGGGGGAAATAAACAGTGAATGGGGGCTTCTTGTCCTATGCAAGGATCTCTTATGTTGACCCTAGGGAGAGATTTCTTCCCCCATCCTGTACATGCATTCCCACCCACCCCAGTCCCACTATTCCTGTGCACTTGCAGATGACCTTGCACAGAAACCTATCTATCTGACAGTATAGGTGGGCCTGGAGCATCTATGCTTTCCCTTGTTGAGGCATTCTCACTCCTTCCCAGTCCCTACACACTAGTACCTATAGATTCCCCATGCAGAGAATCTCACTGCTTCCCCAGAGGGAGGGTGGGGTCCTTAGTTTGACCTACATGGAGGATCACCCTGCACAGAGCAACCTGGTGTCCAGCAATATCCCCTAAGCCAGTGCTACTCAAGAGTGGTGATCCGTGGACCGGTGCCCGGTGCTGGTCCACGGCGAGTTTCCAGGAAAGAAAGAGAGAATAGTATAGTTTAAAAATTGCACCGGGATTCCACCCAGAAAAATGATCCGTCGATAGTGTCGACAATATTAAATAATGTTTTGTTTTCAGAAGCACATATTATAATATTGATAATTATGCTATAGCGCTACGGCATGTTTTGCACGAGACTGGGGAGCGCGTGCTTACCCCGCTCCTTGGCACATAAGGAGCCCGCCCCGCCGGCAGGTACCATCCAGAAGTTGAATAAAGGGCGTCACGGGGATCTCAGCGCGTTTGTCATCCGGGACCCCGATCTGAGAATGTGAGTACGAATCCTGTGAGTTTTTCTGATCTGTCGTGCTACGTGCCTATGGGAATACGGTAAGAATAGGGCAGAAATACGGTACCGGCCCTTGGCACATTGGAAAGAAATTGCAGGTCCGCCACATGAGACCGTGTGAGAAGCAGGGCCCTAGGCACCCCCGAACAGGGGTCTCTGTTGTCCCTTTGCTGCCACCGGGTGGCCACAGCGGCTTATTACAGCCAGCTGGCGGGAAAAGCGCAGGCGCAGTAGGTTCCGCCAGCTCCGTCACAGGCGCAGACCTGGCGAAACCCGCGCGGCTTCCCCTCCCCCTGTTGGAGCCAGAGGCATGCTGAGCTCCTATTGGTCCGGGCGGCGGAGGGGCGGGCGTAACACACCAGTCCCGAAGCCGGGCGCGCCTTTCGAACCAGGGTGAGGCGGGGCGGAGCGAGACTCGTGCTGGGTTTGCCACGCCCCGTTCGCAGCTTGGGGAGAGGAGCGCTGGGAGGGGTCAGACCAACCGATTCTCCCGCGAGCGGCTGCGTCACAGGCTGCCTCCCTCTGACCCCCCCCCCCGCATACCGTCCTCAGGTGGCCGAGTCCAGGCTCCCCTCCCCGTGAGGAGGCCCCGCCTCCCCAGCGGGTGCCTGGTGTCTGCGGCGCGGGGCCGGCGGGCTCGGGCTGAGCGGACACCGCCGTCTCCAGAGCGAGGCGCGGCAGGGAGCGAGCCTGGCCGCGGGGTCCCGTGAGCGAGGAGCCGCTTTGGCCGTTTGGATTCTCCCGTCCGAGCAGGAGGTAGGTGAGGTCAGAGCCCCCGGGGGGGAGGGGCTCGCCCGGCGCTTTTCTCCTGGCCAGACGGAGACCCCCCCGCCCCGCTACCCGCCGCCAGAACCTGCCCGAGGGGCGGGGGGGGATGGAAACGTTTGGCTGCCCGTGGAACAGCCCAGGTCTCGCAGCCCCCCCCCCCCGGTCTCCCCTCCCGGAAAGCGGCGGCCTCCCGGCTGTTGCTCCTGCGTGGGGGGCGCAGCTCGGGGGGGGGGGGCGTGACCAAGCGGTGCCGGCAAACCCGGGCAGAAATCTGTGAGGGGGGCACCTGACCGTGCCCTGCCCCCCCCCCCCGGCATCGCTCGGGGAGGTGGATTAACAGCCGCGGGGGCTCCTGCCGCTGGGCTGAGTGGCCCGGCCGCAGCGGCTCCGTGCGGAGATCGGTGCGGCCGGACCTGACTCGGGTGTGGGGGGGGCTCAGAATTCACTCCGCTTCCCTTCCGCTGTGAGGGCGAGTAAGGAAATAAGCCCCGATACCTGGTCCCAGCTCCTGGGTTGTCCCGGGACTGCCCTAAGGATCCAGGTAAACCTCAGTCAGTCAGGTACCTGTCTGACCCCCTCACTGCTGCAGCCTCTGTGCACCTCGTGATTATCGAGGGATGCTCTCCCTGCAATGCTTGTGAAGGGGGGGAGTGTTGATAGGGGGCCTGGGAAATGAAATGACTAGCCCAGGGTCACCTAAGGAATTGGGCCCAGATTCTTCAAGGTATTTAGGCACTTAACTCCCGCTGATTTAAATGGGAGTTTAGCATCTAAATACTTTTCAAGTCAGATCGGGGCCTTTGTGGTTGAGTTAGGAATAGAAGCCAGGACTTCCGGGCTCAGTTCAGTACCCTAAGTAGTAGAGCAGGGTCGGCAACCTTTCAGAAGAGGTGTGCCCAGTCTTCTGTTTACTTTTATTTATTTCATTAATTCATTCTCATTTAAGGTTTCGCGTGCCATTAGTAAATTTTAACGTTTTTTGAAGGTCTCTTTCTGTAAGTCTATAATATAGAACTAAACTATTGTTGGATGTAAGGTAAATAAGGTTTTTAAAATGTTTAAGAAGCTGCATTTAAAATTAAATTAAAATGCAGAGCATCCCAGACCGGCCAAGACCCGGGCAGCGTGAGTGCCACTGAAAATCAACTTGTGTGCTGCCTTTGGCACCTGTGCCGTAGGTTGCCTGCCCCTGTACTAGACCTTCCCTTTCTCCCACTTAAAATGAAACCAGCTGTTACGCCAGGGCCCTCCTGCCAGCCTTTATATATGTGCATATTTTTTCAGTCACACATGGCTCATGAGTATGATTTTAAATCCACAGTTTTCAGCTCCACAGCTAAGACCTGTTCTGTTTAACTACAGGCATAAAGTACCCAAGGATACAAGTCCCAGTTCCTCCTCCTATTGGTGGTGTCCTGGAAATGAGCTGATATGTCCCTGCTACCTCTATTTTTACGGCTGACTGTGGCCTCCCAAGAGACGACTGTGGCCTCCCAAGAGACGACTGTGGCCTCCCAAGAGACGACGGGCAAAGGGGAAGCTGGGGCACTATTCAAGTTGGGTTTGTCCCTTTGGCTGAGGTAGTTCAGATTTTGGCAGCAGGGGAGCAGAGGCAGGAGCTCTGAAAGAGGGTGATCCTGGTGAGTCCCCACAGAGATGTGTGGAAAAGGGGAATATTGTGGATGTAGTTGGTGGGATGTGTTTATATTGTGAAACTCGTGTGTGGCTAATTTTACCCCTTTTCTTTTGGGTGATTTAGGTTTCCTTTTGTGGGGGAGGGGTGGCAGAGAGGTGTGTGCCAAGAATAAATGGTTAGTGCCAACATTGTATTTAGTATGAGTCGCATTGGCAAAAGTCAACAAGACTAAGGCCAGGTATACTCTACAGACTTGTATCAGTATAACTGGGTTGCTCAGGGATGTGAAAAATCTGCTACAGCCATGCTGCCAAAAGACAGGCAGTGTAGCTGCCCTCTCCAGCAGACAAAACAATTCCACCCCCAAGGAGGAGCAGCAGCAGCAGCTCCTGCACACAAAGGGCTGTTCACACACTTTTGTTTTTCTGGGAGGGTGGGTGGGTTTTTTTGTGTTTAAAACACCTCTGAAAGTTCCAGGGTAGACAAAGCATCAGTATTTCACTGCTTGCTAAGTAGGAGGTGGAATAGCTTGTTTAGCCTAGTTAACACATTTCAAGGGACCATTCAAGGTGAAGTGGCCTGTTAACACTCCTCCCATCAAGGAAAGAAAGTTAGAGGGGCGGGAGAGAAAGCAGTTGCGGGAGGTCAGTGGTGGTTTACAGATTGTTATAAATAAACCATAAACCCAGTATCTTTATTCAGTCCAAGATTTTTAGTGTTTAGCAAAGCTCTGAATTTAAACTCCCAGGCCTGTCTTTCTGAAAATGTGGGGCAGGTTTCCTTTGAGGATTAGGGCTGATAGATCACATAGTAGAGTGATTGCTCTCTGAGAACTGCTCACCCACAGTAGGGGTGGGGCAAGCCAAGAGGTGGGGTGGGGGGAAGCGGAGCCAGGTGGGTAGGAGCAGCAAGCCGGGGGGGGGGAGGAGAGAGGAGAAGGTAAGCTGGACACAGGAGAGGGCGGGGGGGTAACTGAGGAGCTGAGCTGAGGGTGTGTGCGGGGGTGAATAGCCAAGCCGGTGGGGTGGGAGGATGTGCAGGTGAGCTGGCAGCAGGTGGGTGTAGGGGGAAGCAGGGCTGGGCGGGCAGGAGCAGCAAGCCAGCACCAGGGGGAAAGGTAAGCTGGTCGGGGGCGGGGGAGCTGAGTGGGAGGATGGAGGGGTGAGTAAACGAGCCGGGGGTGGGGCGGGGGCATGTGCAGGTGAGCTGGTGGCAGGGGGAAGTGGAGCCGGGTGAGCAGGAGCAGCGAGCCAGCACCCAGGGGAAGGGTGAGCGGTGGGTGTGCGGGGGACAGAGGACTGAGGAGCTGGGTTTGGGAGGTTTAGGGCGGGGCTGTGTCACACTCCCCCGTCCCCTAGAGTAACACCGCCGCGCATGGGAGTCCCGGGGGGTCTGTCAGAGAGTGGGGGGGTGGATAGGGGTCGGTGCAGTCAGGGCGTGGGGGAGGTCTGTCTGGGGGCGGGGGCATGGATTAGGGTCAGGGAGCAGGGGAGTTGGGTAGGGGGTGGAGTCCTGGGGGGTTGTTAGGGGTGAGGGGTCTCTGGAAGGGGCAGTCAGGGGACAAGGTCAGGGGGGTTGGATGGGTCAGGAGTTCTGGGGGGCCTGTCAGGGGATAGGTAGGGGGTAGGGTCCTGGGGGGCAGTTAGGGTGGGGGGGTCTCAGGAGGGGGCAGTGAGGGGAGAAGGAGCAGGGGGCGTTGTTTGGGGGGGGGGGCGTGTTTGGGGGCGGGGCGAGGGCAGGCCTTTTCGGCCCACAGTTCCTCCCCACCCCCCTCCAGTAATAGGGCCCTCACCACTTTCTGAGTTGTGCAGGCCTGCCATATAGGTTGCAGTGTAGGGTAGTAGGTGACCACCAAGAGTGTGTGGTCGGTGGGGGTTTTATTTCTGTACTGAAGCACGTTTCCTTGGTGTATTCAGGTGGCCCATTCCATGATGCGATGTACTTCTCTGGTGGGGCGTCCCCCTTTGACGAAGGCGGTTTTGAGTGTGTAAAGGTCCCTGTCCCGGACTTTCTCTTCAGAGCGTATTCCGTGGTATCGGAGTACTGCCAGTAGATAACCCATTGCTTGATGTGTTTGGGGTGCTTACTGGATCTGCGAAAGTAAGTGTGGGGATCCGTGGGTTTCCTCTATATAATTGTCTGTAGGGTTCTGCCGCCCTTCACATGCACTTGCTTGCCCAAAGGGGAGTGGGTGGAGTGGCAGCAGGAGGTTTAGGAGTTCAGAGAATATCAAGGGTGTGGGGCTCTTGGCACCTTGCAGGATGACGGCCTTTAAGTGTATTTATAATATAAGGAGGGTGTTCTTGTTGGTTAGAGGGGCATTTTTGCAGGTTATAAAATGGAACGCTTCTGTGTAGACCTAAGTAATGGGGTTGGGGAGAAACTTACCTTGTGGGCAACTTATTCCACAGTTGCCCATTCTGGGGCTTCTCCCTCCTTTCTGTCAAACAGCTGGTACTGGCCACAGTTGGAGGTGGGGATAGTGGAATTGCAGGAAACTTTTTTTTTTATTGAGAATCAGAGGGGTAGCCGTGTTAGTCTGGAATTGCAGAGGTGACAAAGAGTCCTGTGGCACCTTAAAGACTAACTAAAGGTGCCACAGGACTCTTTGTCACTCCTTTTTTCATTGTTTTTGGGTGAAGTCAAAGAAGCAGCTTGGAGGAAAGGGGCCCGAGAGCCCTCTGGGGCTAATCAGCTGCGGAGAATCCAAAGGACTGACTGGTTTCACTTCTCAGACATTATTAGCAGGTAGCAAGGAATGTTTGAAAGCCGCTCAACAGAGACTCTTCTAGCTGTTGTTCTCTGAACTGAAGTGGGAGGGGGACCACACGTTTGGGTTTCACAGGGTTTGTTCTGTTTAGGGGACAAATGAACTATTTTTTTTCTTAGGTAAAAGACCAGTGATTGGTGGGTGCCGGTGCCCTGCATAGCTATACAATAAAATCACCAGAGCATTTTCCCCCATACCCGTGCAGAGGGTGTTACTCACCTAATCTTTCTAACCTGGAAACGTCCAGGTTAGTTTGATGTATAGTTTTATATCCCCCTGCCCCTCTCAAAGGAGCGGGAGGAACAGACTAAGCTCTGTGGAGCAAAGGCTGCTTCTCAAGATATGTCTATGCTGTGCCTGATGCAGTGGATCCATAACCTCAAGTGGGTTCCCAGGTGCTACTGTGCTATTAATAATAGACTCCAAGCCCCTAACTCTGCTCTTCTGCCTCTTTCCCGCCCTTAGTCTTTGTTGTAGAACTTGAATCCTTGGTACCACAGAGCTCCTTGTCCCCCACTGACTCTGGGAGGGGAAGATGCAGAAATCTAAAATGAACATATGCGCTTAGATCAACACTGGCCTTTCAGTGTGAGAATACTTCCCTTATCAATAGTGCTTTTCAACCAGTCATCTGGTATCAGTCTGGCTCCCTGAGCTCCTAGTTCCTGTCTTCGGTACTTAGTGGATCCCCTTTACAATAGTATTTGAGCCCCTCGCAATGTGTGGGCCAGGGCTGTTATTCCCTCTGTATGGGTGGGGAACAGGCATAGGGAAACTGTGCGACTTACCTAAGGTAACAAAGGGAGGCTGTGGTGGAGCAGGGAATCTTACAAAGAGGGACACCGCACCCTAAGCCAACACACAGCTCAACTGTTGTTTTTGGTTTTTTTCACACTGGTAGTTTCCCTGTGGGGAGGTGCATGGTGCCTGGCGGTATTGCAATACCAGGTCGATGTGTGGCATGGGTGGAACAAGTTCCTAGTCTGTCTCCCTGTTATTTTGAAGCCCTCCGTTCTCCCGCGCACAGCTCAGTACATCCAGAAAGGTGCATATTTTGCACAACGGCCTATGTTCCGGTTGGTTGTTCCTATCTCCTGAATCTACTACCATGTGACTTTCTGGAGCATGCATAAGAACATCCCCCTGACAGAAAAGAGAAATCCGGTTCAGTTTCCACCTCCTTATCGTGTGATGCTTATCCCTGTTTCTGCTCTGTGGAGAAGAGACAGAGTCTGTTAAATATCAAACTGGAAACCCCCAGAGTCTTAAGTATTGAAAAGGTGCCCTTTATTGGGGGGAGGGGCTGTCCTGTCAAAAGTTCCTTTGCCTTTCTCTTCCTTTCCCTGCCTCTCAGGCGAGGTAAAGCTGCAACAACGGACTCTTAGATTTTAAGGGCATCAGGGGCAACGGGATCATTTGATCTGACCGCGTGTGTAACACAGGCCATAGAATTTCATCCATTTTCCCCTGTAGGGACTAAATAATGGGTTGGACTATGTTGGCATGTAGGCTGGAGACTACAACGCTGCCCTCAGCAGTTTCTTCCAATAGGCCACCAATGAACATGCCAAAGTTATCAACTCTGCCACGTGGGATCCCTGCAGATTTAGGTGCTTGTCTACATGGCAATAGTTCCTGCCATGGCTACAGTGGAATAGCTTTGGAAGCAGAGTAGTAATGTTTGGGAATAAAGTTGCTTTTATTTGGAATAGTGTCCATGGCGGAGATTATACTGGCAGAGCTACAGTGCAGGGGTTACTCTGCTTATAGGAGACCAGTCAATTCCCCCATGTAGACAAGCCTTAGACAGCAGGTTTTGTGGGTCACAACAGCCAGCTCTGCTCAGTCTCCAGAACTCACTTCATTTTGGCAACTTTTTCCTCTCTCCTGGTGGGGCTGTGGTGCTCTAATGCCACCTGCTGGTTGTGATTTCAAAGCTTGCGGGGGCAGGGGGGAACAAAAAACTGCAAGGGAGGGGGAAGCAACTCTCTGTCACTGAGCCCTGCTCTACACTTCCAACTTATAAAATGCATTCCCTGAGCGACACATTATAGCGACCTCTAAGCGCCAGTGTAGACGGGTTTCTCCTGGGGCCGTAGCTGCTGCCTCTCGGGGAAGGGGAAGCACTAAGCTGCCAGGAGAAGCTCTTTCGGTGGCATAGGTAACATCTTCACTAAATGCTTCAGTGGCCCAGCTGCAGCGCTGTAAGTGTGAGCACCTGCCTGGGAGAAATCTATTGGCACAAAACAGCCTTCTGCAGAAGAAGAACCACCGACAAGGAGTCCCTGTGGCCCCTTAAAGACCAATAAATTTATCTGGGCATAAGCTTTTGTGGGCCATACCTCACTTCATCAGATGCATGGAGTGAAAAATACTGTAGGCAGGTATAAATATACAGCACATGAAAAGATGAGAGTTGCCTTACCAAGTGAGGGGTCAGTGCTAACGAGGTCAATTCGGTCAGGGTGGATGTGGCCCATTCCCAACAGTTGACAAGCCAGTGTGAATATTAACAGAGGGAAAACTACTTTTTGTAGTGACCCAGCCACTCCCGGTCTTTATTCAGGTCTAATTTGATGGCATCAAATTAATTCCGGCTCTGCAGTTTCTCATTGGCTCCTTGTTGTTTTTGCTGCTACAGACTAAGAGGGCTATCCCTCTGAAACCTTTCACGAAAGAGTAACACTGAGCACTTCACAGCTGTAAAGCATGTCACAAACACTGCATAATGTGCACTTCTCCCAAAGCTCCTTGGAGAGGAGGGGAATAGCTTAATCTTCACTCTGCAGAGCAGTTTGAAGCAGGCAGCCACCTGAAGTGTCCGGTTCCAAGCCAAATCTTAAGAACCAGAAGTTAAATATTAGTGTTTTGAACTTATATGACGGAGCTGGGGTAGGCAACCTATGGCACCTGTGCCAAAGGTGGCCCGCAAGCTGATTTTCAGTGGCACTCACGCTGCCCGGGTCCTGGCCACTGGTCCGGGGGGCTCTGCATTTTAATTTAATTGTAAATGAAGTTTCTTAAACATTTTAAAAACCTTATTTGCTTTACATACAACAATAGTTTAGTTATATATTAAAGACTTGTAGAAAGAGACCTTCTAAAAACATTAAATGTACGACTGGCACACGGAACCTTAACTTAGCATAAATAAATGAAGACTCGGCATACCACTTGTGAAAGGTTGCCGACCCCTGTTACAGAGGATTGGGGACCATGTGTGCTGGGGCAGTACCACACCTAGTGCGTTCAGTTGAGTTTACAAACCAAAATACATAGACTATCTGTTGAGTACAGAGAAGAATACAACCTGTCTATATAATTATAATGCAGTTACTTATAGACATGTGACCTCAAATATTAACACAAATATTTCCCTCATAGACCCTCTTCATTTCTCCTACTGTTAAAAGTACTTTACTGTATGGAGCAGAATACTGGCTTTTTAAATCATTTTCAAATAATACAAAAAGTTCACATTTCTACATTCACAGCATTACAATGGAAACAACACAACAATCATAAATAGGAGCAATATGTTTTATAATTAAAATTGAACATACTTAAAGAAAACAATAAAACTGAGTCTATTCTTTAACCACAATAGTCTCCCCTAGGGGAGGTGCACCGTTCCTGGAGATACTGCAATACCAGGTCAATGCGTGGAGTGGATGGAGCAAGCTCCTATTCCATCTCCCTGTTCCAAAAATCCATTTAATATATAGTCCTCAGATAGAGGACGTATCAGATATTAAACTGATAAGAACAGATACTACACTTGATCTTAGCCAAAAGGCCGAGAAGCGATACTTTCACCTTGAAATATTATGCAGCCCTCCCATTCCTACAGCTCTCTACATGACGGTGACATAGGCCAGTGAACGGCACTAACGTCACAGCAATTCTTTGACAACTTCTGCTCTAATCACACTTCCTTCGCCTGGTCACTCCATTTTTACCATTCAAATCAAACCGCCTCCTGCCTGAACATTCAGCTTCAAAACTAATAAATTCCACAAGCTTGTCAGCTGTCACCTTGTTGCTCATTTCTCTGCAGAGAAATGCATACTCTCTATTTGCATGAAGCCAGCCCCTTCGCTGCTATGTGCTGACGACATCGGGTTGTTAACCCATCGTTGGAAGTTTAGGCTTGCTGCCCTGCTTGCTCCCCCTGTCTTCCATTTATCAAGGAAGGAAGCTCTTAAACAGTCCTTAGTTTGTACTGAAAGAGGGGCCGGGGCTCAAGCAAGTGTTTTACATTCATAACTGATGCAGCAAGCCCAGAAGTGCCAGAACTATGAACTCCCAAGCCTAGAGATCCTGGGGCTCAGCCCTGACACAAATTAAACGCAGATATTTACTCTACGCAAGTGCCAGTGCCTGATCCTCTACGGTGGGCCCAACACAGAAGAGAGACAATTTAGAGTTAGAGAAGGAGGAAAGAGAAAGGAAGGAAGGGTTGTGCTTTGCTGTAAGTGGCACAAGGGAGGATGGGAGTCTGGATGATTATTTTTCTTCGCTCTACACACAGCTGAGGGATGAGGTTCATTCGGCAGGTAATTAGTAGGATATTATGGAGAGGGTGTCAAACCTGATTTATATGTAAGCCCTCCGTGCAGGAGCTGTCTTTTTGTTCGGTGTTGGAACTGCACCTAGGACAATGAGGTCCTTGTCCCTGACTAGGGCTCCTAGGCACTACTACAGGAATAAATAAAACAGCAAAACCAGCATTTTAGTTCTCAATTCTTAATGCATTAAAGGCAGCTACAAGTCACACATAAAAGTAGTTGAAACAGCATTTGGGTTGCTTTTTAATGAGGCCATGTCTACACTAACACTTGTCAGTAAAACTTTTGTTGGGCAGGAGTGTGAACAACCACCCCCCCTTCCCCGCCCCAACAGACATACATTTCACAGACAGAAGAACCAGTGTGGAAAGCACTGTGTTGGTGGGAGACACACGCCTGCTGTCATAGATACCACCGCTCATAGGGGCGGTTTAATTATGCCAGCGGGAGAAAGCTACACTGCGGCACAGCTGTGCCGCTACAAGAGCTGTAGTGTAGACATAGCCTGACTTTCTCCCTTTGGCTCTCAAACCCCTCTGACTTGCTTTACCCTACCCTTTCCCAGACGTGCACCGCTCATTGGAAATGTCTCAATGGTACTCTGCTCAGATTGCCATTATATTAACTTGCTTCAGCACTTTGCAAAAACAGTCGTGTTTGACACTGTGTCAAATTAGCTGATGTGCACATTAAAAAGAACTTTTGTTTTATTGTCTGGAAAAAAATAGTCAGCAGTTGGTTACTGCACATGCACAGATGCACCAGGTTTAAAAAAACACCTAAACAAAGACACAAACTTGTGGATCATGTTAGCGTTAGGGTGACAGCACAATAAACACTTAGACACAGGAGTATCTAGGAGTTTTAAAGTTACTCACACGCCTAAGTATCTACAAGAAAGAGGGATATTTAAACACCAACATTAGAAAATTGAACCACCAGAAAATATGGCCTGTTTATTTTAAACACAGTATTGCTTGAAAGATTGGAAACATTCATAGAATTATAGGGTTCATAGAATTACAGGACCACAAATCTTGATTGAGATCGTGCCTGGAGCAGAGCACTAACAATCAGTCATCAGATTTTGCTTTTAAAAATGCCTGCAGGTAATGTCTACAGCTGTTGAACTTCAATCCAGGCACTTTATATATAAAAGCAAAACCTCAAAAAAATAAAAAAATTAAAAAAAAGGAAATCTGGACAAAATTCTCAGAACTTTGAGATCCAAAAATGAAGGTACCCAAAAAATAAGTGGGCTCTTAGCAGAATTGCCAACAGTGGAATTCAAGGAATGAGGAGTTACATTCTAATTGGCCTTGACCTGCAATTTGAGTTCAACTGCTGGCCAATAATATTTCAGGACAGATGGGTAATTCTGCCAAGTGTCCACTTATTTTTGGGTACTTTCATTTTTGGATGACCCACAAAGCTTGCACACATCCTCAATGCCCTTCCCAAACTGCATTTTGATGTGTTAACTTTTACTCCTGGGCAATGTACCCTCTAGTTTTTGACAGGCCATGTGTGAAAATTTTTTATCTGTGCAACTGTTTGTGCTTCTGTGCAAATTTTTGTGCATGCAGTGTTTTGCCGTGTGTATGGGGTTTAGGATCTGTGTATGTGTGCACACGCACACAGAGGGAACAGGGCTCCTGGGGGAATGCTGCACCTCTGCCCAATGCAGAATTTGTGTAGAAATAAATTTTATGTGCAGAATTTCCTGCCCCTTCCTCCCCCGAGAAATGGTCTGCAGAGCCCACCTTGCAAATAGAAGTCAGTGCTGGGGGAGGGGAGAGAACTGCCGCATTCTGAGCAGCTGCAGTTCCCAGCATGCCCTGAAAGAAGGAGATGGTGTGCAGGAAACTGCTTATAAGCCTCAGACACAGCATCAGGCTGTTTCTCCTTCTGGATTCCTGGGCTCTGGAGGTAGGGAGTGTGAGGGGATGGGGGCATGACTGGGCTTGGCTCTGGTGGGGAGGAGTGTGGGTGTCTGGGCTGGGGGAGCCCTGCAGCTGGGCTCTGGTGGGGAGGGTATTTGGGGTGAGGGGCTGTAGCCAGACTGTGGTGGAGTGGGGGTTTAAGGATCTGGGCTGGAGGTTGCCCTGCAGCTGGGCTCTGTGGGAATGGGGTGTGGGTGTATGGTCCCCTTGGTGGGCAGACAACAAGAACATATTTATACACACCCTCCTTATATTTATATTATAATACACTTAGGCCTTGATCCTGCAGAGTGGCAAGAGCCCCACACACCTGATATTCTCTGAACTCCAAAACCTCCTGCTGCCCCTCCACTCACTCCCCTTTGGACAAGCAAGTACATGCAGAGGACAGCGTTTGCCAATGCTTGGAACATGGTACTGGGGTAATGCTGTGCCCTTTTCTCAAGTTTGGGCTGACTGTCACTAGCAAGGCATTGTGAGAATCCGCATACCCCTCCAGCACAACACAGATCACTCAGCACAACGGTGTGTGGAGCCCCACACCCAGCTACACTGCATGAATGCTCTCATATTGTGCTCACGAATCACATAGATGAAAGCACCAGCCAGTTCCCCCCAGCCTTACACCCCAGAGCTGTACTGTCGTGCCCTGGTCAGAAGCCTGACCAGAGTAAGTTTATTACCAGTCCACCCCTCCCTCAGTGTGGAGAGGACCTGCACTAGCCTTTGTAACCTGAGCTGAGATTTCCCAAGCACTTCTAGCAAAACACACAGTTTTAGATCAAATATAAAAAGGTTTATAAACTACAGAAAGAGATTTTAAATGATTGAGTGGTAGGCATAACAGGTCACCAAAGAAAATAAAAGATAAGCACACAATCGAAATCAGCTGGGCTCTGGGGTGGGGAGGAGATTGAGTTAGGTTGGGGAGACCTGCAGCTTGGCTCTGTTGGGGTAGGAGTTTGAGTATTTGGGCTGGAAGTTGCCCTGCAGCTAGGCTCTGTGGGAAGAGGGTGTGGGTGTATGGCCCCCCTGCTGGGCTCGGGGGGTGAGGGATGGAGCAGAGAAACAGCAGCTGGTTTGTTGTAGGGCTTTTCTTCCTGGGGCAATTTTTTTGTATCTGTATTGTGGAAGACAGAGTTGCCGACAGGTATTTTGAAGTAAATTACCAAGATAAGTGAAACTGGTGTGATTATATAGTGTTATTTTGACTAATAACATATGTGGAAGTTCATACATAAATTGTCAGTCCTTTTTGCCAGAATGCCTCACCTCTAAGTCGATGTAGGTTGACACATAACTTTGACGCTATATGGGTGAAACTACAGTATGCCCTCCCCCACACAACTGGTATTTCTACTGACTTGTTTACTTGTTCCAGGGATTTGGACTAATTAACTTCTAATGATTCCACAGGAAACCCATTTAGCAAGCCAGGAACACAAAAATACATACACTCTGTGTTGATATGGTAGTATAAGAATATCCGGTCCACTCATAACATCTGGTATATCTCAATGTAAAAAACTTTGAAGTTTCCCTGCTTCTAAGATATATGGGGCACTATGCAGTCTTATTAAACTGGTGCCCCTATGCTGGTGCATTAGGCTTTGTAAATATGGCCCCTGTCTTCTGCCTTGTAAGGAAATTGCAGCATGTGCTGGGTGTGTGGGAGCTGACCTGCTTTTACCTGCTGCCCTGGTCATAGGCGTGGACTCAGTGGATGAGTGCTCTGGGGCTGGAGCACCCATGGGGAAAATTTAGTGTGTGTGTATAGCACCCACTGGCACCAAGCTCTCACCCTCTGCTCCCCATGCCTCTCGTGTGCCGTGGGCCCTGTGCTTACCAACTCCTTCTCCTCCCTTCCAGTGCTTCCGGAGCACCATGAACAGCTGATTTGTGGCGTACAAGTTCTGAGAGGAAGGGGGAGAAGCGGGGATGGGGCGTATTAGGGGGAGGGGGTAGAGGGGAGGAGGGCCGGGGACTTGTGGGAAGGGGTGCAGTGGAGGTGGGGATTGAGTACCCCCTGGCAAGATAAGAAGTTGGCGTCTGTGGTCCTGGTGGTGCCCCAAATTTTGGAGTGCCTTATGCAGCTGCACATGCCTAAGGACGGCCCTGCGTGTATCACATACAGACATGACCAGCTGAAGGGCATAAAATGGGACAGGAACAGATGAGGCCATTAGAACTGTGGAGTGTTTAAAGGAGAAGGAGTGAGGGGAGGGGGAATTCTCGGGGGGTCATAGCAGAAAATAGATTAAACAATACCTAACCCCTTTCCCAGTCTCGACCTAAGCAGCAGTTGCTTAGGGCAGATCTACACTTAAAATGCAGCATTGGTGCAGCTGCACTAATGAGCTGTGTGGCACCAAGGCCTCCAGTTCTACAAGACTGGGGGCAGCGGAAAGGTAGAAGAACAGAGTTAGGGAGTTGGAGTACTTTTTTTTTAATTATTATTTCTAGCCCAGCAGCACCTCAGCTGAGGGTACGGATCCGTTGTGCTGAGCACAGCATAGACAGAATGAGAGGCAGCCTTTGCTTCAAAGAGGTTTTTTTTTTTTAAGTCTCTTTTTCCCCTTTAGGAGGGCTAGGGGAACATAAACAAAATATCAGACTAACCCTGGTCTTTCACTCATCTCTGACCCTTCCAGGTTTTGAAAAATTAGGTGTGACACCAGCTGTGCTGGTGAGGGGAAAATGCTGTGGTGTCTTTATAGTTACAGAATAAGATATGCAGGGTATCTGTACTCCCAGTCAATGATCTTCAGTCTAAGAACATAATATTCTAGTTATCCCCTGAATAAATACAATAACCATCCTTGAAGCCCAAACACTGTCCTACCTTCAGTTAGATTCAGCCTCTATCGTTAGAAGAGGCTTTATTGAGTTCCAAATGCAGTTGAGTGGCTTTCTAATGTCCGTTGCTACAAAAGCCATGCTTTGTCACAGGCTAATAACGTCTGGGCAGTGAAACCAGTCAGTCTTCTGGCTTTGTCTCCTACCTGTTTTTCGGACTCAGAGTTGCCATTATCTTGGAACCAAGAACTTTGAGCTTAAGCCTGAATCTCATACACAATACCATAGCGTTGACACCATGCCACCAGGTAGGAGAATTACATTGTGTCTTGGTTTCAGCTCTGCCCTTGGCTTGCTTACGTATTGAAATGCCCCTGAGCAGTACATTTTCACATACCGCTCGCCCAGTTTCACCCCCTTGCGTACCATACTGAGATTTTTCCTCAGACCAAAATCCAAGATATCTTTGATGAACCTTGACACTCAGATAGGAAATTATGCTCATGTTTGGCAAAATCTAATACTCAGATAGGCTTATCTCTACATGTCTGATATTATTATGAGGTATAGTCAGCTGAACATGTAACAGTAGTGAAGGAGAATATAATAATAAGGCAATACTGAAAAATACATACTATGAGTAAATGAGAACTACTATTCTGCTAGACTGTCTTTGTGCACTTTGAAATGACACAAAAGGGAAACAAGTTAGTCACTTTTCATTTCAGACTTTTGCATTCATACACAAATCTTATTAATAAATTAACTTAAAAATTCATCTCGGGCCTGCAGACCAATATATTTTTTTAGACACTTAGAACAAGACTTTTGAGTTTGATTTATAGTTTTTGCAGTCAGGCTAGCTTTACTTGTTCCTGAAAGAATGACTGACATCTGTTCATGAAGTGCATTAACATTTCCTGCTTAAATCGAGTAGGAATCAAAGCCACCTATTTGGAAGCCAAGGTGATTTTTTTTAAAAAAGCATCTTTAAGTTACTGAATATTGCTTTTGGCGAACCATTATGCCTTTTAAAATTTTTCTGTGGCTGAACATTACCTTTTCTCACTTGAAACTACAGACTTTTTGGCTGCTTCTCTTTGCATAATGATTACTTTTTGATTGCTTAAACATACAGACTCTTGTCCATCAGACCGGTGATATTTAGTCTGGCCTCTAACTCTTGTGTTTTCTTTGGTTTTATCTTGTAGAATCCACTCTGTAATCGTTATGTTTAGGCAAAGATCACTGTAGTAGTAACTAGCCAATTTTTGCTTCTCAGCATTTCCTTCATAGCATGGGATGTTTTTTACTTTTGACTAATATTGAGTTCTTTACTTAAGAGCAGCTGTTGCAGCTATGCTGACATTAAACTAGCTGCATATGAATTGTGAACAGATATCTCTTCAGTAACAATGCACATCCTGGGGTGCTTTGGGGAGCATTCAGGCTGCAAGATAACTGTGGTGTGTGTGTCTAATCTTATATGACCAGCTTTTATAAAACTCCTGTTTTGCTGTTGGTCGAACTTATATCTTAACGCTACCTCATTCCTGTTGAGGTGCATGAAATATTGAACACTATTTGAGAGCTTTATCATCAAAATACATAACTTCTCACTGGTCCTTTTCACAAAAAATGTGTGCAGGAGTCACATGGAAACCATATTACAGGTTAAATGCGTGATAATTTAAGATGGAGGGATGCAGGCCACTTGTGTGACTAGAGGAATACTAGTAGGTTTACACACAATACTCTTTGCTGACTAGAAAATCCATGTTACCAACAAAAAGACTACTGTTTGATGGTGGTTGTCAGTGAAATCATTGCACTCCAATTCTCTGTGGAAGAAATGAGCTCTACTTAAAGTTATATTTTAAATATTTTAAAATACATTTGTTAAAGCTATTTCACTTTCTTAACGCTTTCCATTGGGATTGACATCTGCACCTTAACTTGCTTTTCAGAACTAATTTTGACATAATACTAAGCTGCCTGGAAGTGGCATTCTAGCACATATATGGGACAAATATTTCCATAGTTATATATAAGGTCCTACAAATTTCACGATCCATTTTGGTCAATTTCATGGTCATAGGATTTTAAAAATTGCAATTTTCATGATTTCAGCTATTTAAATCTGAATTTTCATGGTGTTGTAATTGTAGGGGTCCTGATTATTTTTTGTTGTTGTTGTTGCAAGAATATTGTAGGGGAGGTTGTAGTATTGCTCCCCTTACTTCTGCTCTGTTGCTGGTAGTGGTGCTGCCTTCAGAGCTGGGCAGCTGGAGAGCAGCGGCGGCTGGCCAGGAGCCCAGCAGTGCAGAAGAAAGGACAGCATGGTATGGTATTGCCTCTCTTCTGTGCTGCTGCTATCGGCGCACCGCCTTCAGAGTTGGGTGACCAGCCAACAGTTGGCCTCTCTGGCCACCCTGCTCTGAAGGCAGTACAAAAGTAATGGTGTCAATACAATGATGACCCCCTACAATAACCTTGTGACCCCCACCCTCTGCAACTCCCTTTTAGGTCAGGAGCCCCAATTTGGTCTCCCCCATGAAATCTGTATAGTATAGGATAAGAGCAAACAAAAGAACTGATTTCATGGGGGGCTGAGGGAAGAGACCAGATTTCATGGTCCATGATGTGTTTTTCATGGCTGAATTTGGTAGGGCCCTAGTTATGTATTAAAGAACTAATATATATGTAGCATAGCTCAATACATTTCTTGTCCTAATTGAAGCAGCAAAATGCTGCAGAATGATAACATAGTTGACCCTTCTTTGTGTGATTTTCTAGGATCCTCCATATATAGTCTTACAACATGTCCTGAGGCTCTACCACAATCAACTATACAGGTCCAGATGCAAGCTAACCACAGTAACATCAAGCTAGAAACATTAACAGATGCTCTGTACAAGCTGGTGGATCAGTGGACAAGCCAAAACTGTGTCAAAGTGGCACAGACAAAACCTTGTATAAACCAACTAAAGCAGAACCAAAAAGGCAAGACATGGTGCTGAAGGCTGATTCGCTTGCCAATACAGAATGATATGTGGAGTAATTGGCCCTCCTTGAAGAACATACATTTTGTTGTGGGTCTGAAAGCCATTGTGGAACTCATGTGGAGGAGAACATAAACTGGAACATACTTCAGGGAAGTGTCTACCTTGCTTCACTAAGTACTGAAATAGATTAACCCTTTTTTTTTTGGTCTTTTGAAATTAATCTTTTAAGCTATGGTCTGATATATTTAAAATTAAGAACTGCTAAAGTTTATAGAGGGTGTGATGGGGAGTGCTCCCCACATGGACCCTTCAAGGGCTGAATTGGGCCAGCATGGACCCAGTCAGCTAATTAGACTGCAGAGGAGGGAGCTTTAGGCTGGAGGCAGCTAATTGAAAGCAGGCTCAGCTGTGCAGGAACAGACAAGGCCTCTGTAAAGCCAGGTAGCTGGCAACAGGCAGGGGCTGCTGGGAAAGGCTGCAGGAAGCAGCCATTCCATGGGAAAGGAGTGTTCAGGGGATGCAGGGAGGTAATCTGCAGTCTGGCCCTGGGAAGAGGGAAATTGGTTTGGTGCTGGTACTACTAGGGAAAGCAGTGGGCGTGGGTGAAGGCCAGGAAGCAGTCCAGGGAAGGAGCTGAGAGAGTAGAGCCCAGAACTGCTGAGCTGAGGGTCCCTAGACCCAGAGAAGAGAGTGGGCCTGGGTTCCCCTACCAGCCATTGACTATGACCTCCAGATCCCTTTCCGCAGTACTCCCTCCTTGGCAGTCATTTCCCATTTTGTATGTGTACAAGTGATTGTTCCTTCCCAGGTGGAGTACTTTCCATTTTCCTTCTTGAATTTCATCCTGTTTCCTTCAGACCATATTTCCCGTTTGTCAGATCATTTTGAATTTGAATCCTATCCTCCAAAGAACTTGTAACCTCTCTCAGCTTGGTATCTTCTGCAAACTTTATACATGTACTCTTTATGCCATTGTCTAAATCATCAATGAATATGTTGAAGAGAACCAGACCCAGAACTGATCCCTGTGGATTACTTGATCACTTGATATGCCCTTCCAGCTTGACTGTGAATCATTGAAGATTACTCTCTAGGAATGATTTTTCCTACCAGTTATGCACCTACCTTCTAGTAGCTCCATGTAGGTTGTGTATTTCCCTAGTTTGTTTATGAGTAGGTCATGCCAGACAGTATTAAAAGCCTTACTGAGGTCAAGATAGACCACATCTGCTGCTTCTCCCCATCCACAAGGCTTGTTACTCTGTCAAAGAAAGTTACTAGATAGATTTGACACGATTTATTCTTGACAAATACATGCTAACAGTTACTTATCACCTTATCTTCTAGCTGTTTGCAATTTGATTGCTTAATTATTTACTCAGTTATCTTTCTGGGTACTGAAGTTAGGCTGACTGGTTTGTAATTCCACGAGTTGTCCTTATTTCCCTTTTGATAGATGGACACTATATTTGCCCTTTTCCAGTCCTCTGGAATCTCTCCCATCTTCCATGACTTTTCGAAGATGATCAGTAAGGGCTCAGATATCTCCTTTATCCAGCTCCTTAAGTATTCTAGGATGTATTTCATCCAGCCCTAATGACCTTGAAGACATCTAACTTGTCTAAATCATTTGTAACTTTCTTTCCATGTGTTAGCCTCTGATCCTACCTCCATTTTCAATAGCATTTGCCATGTTATAAGTGTAATGTTGAACTCTATATGCTTTATGAAAATAGACTGGAATATGCTTTATGCAAAAGGTCTCTTGTAAAGTATCATTAAAAAGCTTATAATCTTATGACAAGTTCTTTGTATACCATATGACTTAAGGTGCAATAGTGCAACACATCAACTCATTGTGAAGCCTGTGTGTTTATCCAGAATACACATGCCCTGAATCATAGAATATCAGGTTGGAAGGAACCTCAGGAGATCATCTAGTCCAACCTTCTGCTCAAAGCAGGACCATTTCCCAATTAAATCATCCAACAGATTTTTGCCCTATATTCCTAAATGGCCCCCTCAAGGATTGAGCTCACAACCTTGAGTTTAGCAGGCCAATGCTCAAACCACTGAGCTATCTTTCCCCTGGCTTGCTTCATCTGTAAAATGTTTAGAACAAATAGAAAATATAGAAAAGGCAGCTAATAGGCAAACACTTTGATTTATGTAAAATCATTCAGAATTGAATAAGTCATGTGATTCAATATCACTCATCACTTGTACCATTTGTTACAGTGTATAAGATCAACTGGCAAGTAAAAAGAGTTCTGCTTCCTCCTGTATCTTCCCAGAGAAGATAGCTTTTTCAGAAACATTATTAAGGGGCTGGAAGACATATTTCCATATTGTTCAATAAAGATCATTGTGGTTTTTACACACAAACATTAAAAAATAGCAGACTCAAGGTTCTGATGTTGTATCATTTGGCTTTCAAGACCAGTAATACTCCAGCCTCTGATTCCTCCAGTAGAGCTGGATGCCTACAGAGGGATATGTGCATTTTTGTGTGTTTCGGGGGGCTGGCTGTGTAGGTGTTGGAGGGTGGGGGGAAGAGGGTCTTCACCTGAACAATGAGTGCCAGGGATTTTGTGGGTCTTTTTCCGTTCCTCAGCTGGCGGGAGTGGATGTCAGGGCCATCCTTGACATATATGTGGAGAATATTTTAAAGGTGTGTGTTGCATATTCTGATATCAGGAAAAGCCGTTGCAGTTGAAACAGACTCCCTATTATTGCTAAAACAAAAGGTACTGTGTACAGTAGACTCTCGATTATCCAGGATTGGGTTAACCAGAAAGTGGATTAACCAGGATGTCAAAAAAAATAAAAATAAAAAATAAAAAATTCGCGTCTCTCGCACGGCTCTGGCTTTGTTGCTGCCCCAAGCACAAAAAAACCCAAAAAACCCACCAGGGTACAGGGCAGCCAGTGAACCAACACCCTCTCCTCCTGTGCAGGGTGGCTGGTGAACCAACCCCCACTCCTCATATTTCCTATGGATGGTGATTATCCAGGATTTTATTAACCAGAATTAATTTTTTCCCTATCATCCTGGATAATTGAGAGTCTACTGTATCAGCTGTAATTGGTGAGTGCTCCATATCCAGATGTTATTGGGATATGGTAAAGTGAGCCTGTGCCAGAACTTGATTCCAAATGAGGAATTTTCCCTAACGGACATAGCAAAGCTGACAAGACGTTAACCAACAGACTAGGACATCTGGTCTAGCAAGCATCTAAAGATCAAAAACAGTTTATACTGTCAGCAGGGAATTGAGGTGAAAGTGAAATAGTGACATAATTCTGCCTCAGCTGTGAATTTATTCCTGAAATCAACACCTGGACAGTAAATTACAGGATCCTTCAACTTTTCTTTGGACCTATTTGGTGTGTTTTTACAGTTTACCAGGGAGGGGAGGGAATGGAGGGGAGGAGGGTGGGTCTTATCTGGTAAAATTCCAGTAGTGCTTTGCTATGTCGTGAGTCTGGCAAAATTCTTCAAGGGTGCTTCAAGTGAAATACCTACCTGAACGTCAGAAAAACCTAGTGAAATACCCATCTGATCCTCAGGCTCAATGAAATACCCAGCTGATTTTGATTACAGCCCTAACTTTGATTCTGATATAGCTATTCAAACTGATCTTTGTCTGGACAAGAATTTCAGATGAGGCTATATTCTGCCTTGAATTTTATGAACTAAGAGGGTGGAGAGACTTAAAATGCAATTTTATTGAAATCAGTAAACCCAGTGTCATTTGTATTGTTTTGAAGGCCCAGGCTGTGATACCACACTCAGATGCTGAGGCAGGAGTGATAATCTGCTGAAAATTTCTGAGATTGTCTTTAAAGATATTTATTAAAATCTGGTCTTTCAACCTTCATTCGGTATGGTTGGAAAGTTCCACAAAGCTAATTGAAAAGTAGTTTGACAGTTAACCTTCTCTACAAGGAAAAAGATGCAGTAGCTGGAAGGCAGCAATACTTCATAGCATGTTAATTTGGTCATTTTTGTATTAGACTGCACAACAAAGGCAGTAGAGAAATCCCAAAATGTTAACATGAATCTGTTGTGACTTTTATAAGATAGAGGCTTTATGTGTGTGTATTTTTTGGGCGCCAGATAATATATCCAGCTGCATGGGTATAATTGGTAAGGAACAGCTATGCCTCAGAGTGATTTAGTAGAGAGACATACCAAGATAGAACCAGACTTTACCAGTGATTTGCTCAGCATCTAAAAAAGCTGGATCATAGTTAAAAATAAGCATTCCTCCACATTCTAATTCTTCTATGTTCAGATAAAGAGCTAGCAAGACTTTCCAATAGTGTCATCTAGTGACTTCCAGTAGTGTTATGTAGTCTGTTGCTTGTTGTGACAGTACAATAAACTGTAGATTGGAGTGAAGTATGTAAACAGTACATCAGTTGTCAGTTACTTAGAACAGTGTAATTTGCTTGAAAACACCACTTTTAGAATATTAAAATATGAGCTTAAATAACAGTTTTGAAGATGTATCCTGTTTTAGACTCACATACTTTGTTTATGTGATTAGTTTTTTTTGTTTTTGCTTTTCAATTTATGTTAATCTCTTTGCTATAAAAACATTAATCATTTTGGCAAAAATATCAATGTAAAAAAAGTTGAAAGAATCCTCATATGATGTTGCACTCAATATGCTTATGAATATGATGTAACTGGAATATGTTTTATGCAAAAGATCTCTTGTAAGGTATCATCATTACAAAGCTTATAATCTACTTAGTGTGTTCATCTTATTTGTATGCATGTATCATTCTTGTATCTGAAATATGAAGTATAACTCTGAGGTCCTATTGTAATTATGCAAAGTGCGGGCCATTAACGATGGTTTAGAATCTTGATGGCTCC
Organism: Dermatemys mawii; assembly: GCA_007922305.1. Classification (NCBI taxonomy): domain Eukaryota; kingdom Metazoa; phylum Chordata; order Testudines; family Dermatemydidae; genus Dermatemys; species Dermatemys mawii. Next base: position 1,581,870 of record ML677379.1, read on the forward strand.
CATTGACTAGGTAGGACAATTGGTTGTAAATGGCTCTGTTGCAAAACTTCCTGTGTATGTGTGGGCCAGCCCAGGAAGAATGGAGGCTGGGGTCTCACAGGACATGTGATCATGTCACCTGATAATACTGAAATCCATCTTAAATCTGGTACTTTTGCATTTAGAAAAAGGGGTGTGGACCCAGAGAGACAAAAGATTGCTGTATTGTGCCAAAACTATAAAAAGAGGTGGAGCAGGACAGAGGGGGCTATCAGTCATGAGAAAACCCCTAGTTTCCACCTAAGATATCTGCTAAAAAGGAGTGTACTTGGGGAAAGGATTGTGCCCAAATTAGGAAGGAGGCTATTCTGTGAAAGAATCTTATTGGAACGTCTTTGAAGGTGAGATTTTAACTGTAAACAGTTGCTTAATGTATTAAGCTTAGACTTGCATGTTTTTGCTTTATTTTGCTTGGTGACTTACTTTGTTCTGTCTGTTATTACTTGAAGCCACTTAAACCCTACTTTTTATACTTAATAAAATCACTTCTGTTTATTAATGAACCCAGAGTAAGTGATTAATACCTGGGGGAGTAAACAGCTGTGCACATCTCTCTGTCAGTGTTATAGCGGGCAGACAGTTTTTGAGTTTACCCTGTATATGCTTTAGTCAGAGTAAAACAGCTTTATTTGAGGTTTGGATCCCAGTGGGAGCTGGGGGTCTGGGTGCTGGAGATAGGAAACCCGCTGAGCAGTTTTTAGTTAAAGTCTGCAGCATTGGGAGCGTGGACCAGACCTGGGTTTGTGTTGCACCAGGCTAGTGTGTCTGGCTCAACAAGGCAGGGTTCTGGAAGTCCCAAGCTGGCAGGGAAAACAGGCTCAGAGGTAATCTCAGCATGTCAGGTGACAGTCCCAAGGAGGTCTCTATGACTGAACCTGTCACCCCTGGTTTGTGCCAATTTTTTAGTGGCTCTTTTCCTGCATCACTGCTCTTAAAAGCCACCATACTGAGATGCTGCATATTGATATACTATTTAAAAATGAATGTTTTTTGTTTTGAGAGTCAAAGGATCCATTCCCAAAAGCAGAGAGTCCCTATGACTTTGTTATCTGCCCACCCAACCTTTACCCTTTTGTGGGCTCAAGGCATAACCTGACTGATTTAGGTACCTCCATCCTTTCCCTACCATGGGCTCCAGGCCAAAGGCACTCACCTTTACCAATGTTGGGCTCAGGGTAAAACCCGATCAATTTAAGTATCCATCCTTATCCATCCTGGGCTCAGGGCGTACTCTTCTGCGGTTTGCAGGATCTTTGACCAGTGAAAGAGCCTTACATAGTAATATCGTTAACCTCTATTTATTAACAGTTACCGAAACAGAATGCTCACACTAAGCATGCAATGCTCAGCACTCCCAATAAGGCCGATGAATTTTTCCTGATGGTCAGTCAGGAACTGGTCATCTGGGGACTTCAGCCTCTGCCTGGTGTGATTGGCAGGGTGTTGAGGTCTGGCAGTTCTGATCTTGGGGCTCTGCTCTGGATTTGGTTCTAAAGAACTTCCTTTTGGACCCCAGTTTATTTATATGGTGAATCTTGAGTCCTGCTTAGCTGTACCTTAACCAATCATTTTAAATTAAAGTACTAGGAAACTAATTTTCACCAATCTTAGCCCATTATGAAACAATTATTTAATCATACCCTCACCTTAACTCATTTCAATCTTGTAAAATTGTTTCTGTCTGTTGCATAATAAATCAGAAAGGAATCATACAAATAAACAATAGAGAAGTAGGGACCATAAAGGTAAAACAATAAAATAAACGATTTACAAACAAATAACAATAAAACAGATTTCACAGCCACACTGTTAAGTGATTCCTTGGCAGACAGAATGCCATCAAATTTTTCTTTAAACATCTTAAGCGATTCCTTGCTTATCTAGTGTTGGTGGACACTATTAGGAGGGGAACGTTAACAGCCCAATACTACGTTGTTTTGATATAATTTAGATGGAATGTGAGGATGTGATTTTCTGCTGCTTGGCTCATGGCTGCTGCTCCAGCTATAGCTGTAATAAAAGGCCTCAGATGTTATAACGTCAGTGAAATTAAAAAGAGTTGAAATCAGATATCCCACCAGACACAAATTTTCAATACACACATTCACACTTGATTTTTGTCCTTAATTCCCCACTTAAACCAATCTTTTTAGATTGACCTGTTCTATGTAGACTGGGAGGCCTGGTCTACATTGTGGGGCGGGAGGGGATTTCGACCTAAGATACGCAACTTCAGCTACACGAATAGCATAGCTGAAGTCGAAGTATTTTAGGTTGACTTACCTGGCCGTCCTCACGGCAGCGAGTCGACCACTGCCGTTCCCCTGTCAATTCCACGTCCTCCTCTTGCGGAGATGGAGTTCCGGAGTCAACGGGGAGCATGTTTGAGGGATGTTCCCCGATATATCAAACACTACCCGCCGATCCGGAGGGTAATCTAAACGTACCCTGAGTCTTCCAAACTAAAACACCCCAGTAGCTGTCTTTCAGGAAGAGGTGCTGACTTGGTGAAATCACAGCAGGAAGTTGTACATTGTGTGTGTGTGTGGTGGGGGAGGGCGAGGAATAAAAATCCTGCTAACCCAGGAGTGATGGGTTTATCAAGCCCTTTGAGGTTCCCTGCTGGAGACTTCGTGGCCCTTCAATACTCTACCCTTGAAAAGGATCAGTAAAGGTTGGTCCTCCAGGCCTCCCTAGAAAGGTTGCAGTGATGCAGCTGTTCAGATTTCAGCATGCTCAGTTCAAAGGAGCTGCAGGGGCCCTGAGCAATACAGTTGCTGTCTGAGACCAGAGAGGTAATGAAGAGTGGAAGGCTGTGAAACTCCAGGCAAGGAGGCCTGACGAGACCCTGCTCAAACAGGGAAACAGACAGAGAACCCCAAAATAGGAAGGGGCAATGTGGGAAATGGACCAGAGAAGAATAGCAGCAGCAACTGTTGTAGGAAGCAGCATGTGACCGCTATTTATAGGGTCCCTGGGTTGGGACCTGCAGTAGTGGCCAGGCCAGGTCTCCCAACCAGTCACTGGCAGGGTGGCCAGGCCAGGTCTCCCAACCAGTCACTGGCAGGGTGGCCTGAGAAGGAGGAAGCCCTGGGGGCACTGCTTTTAGGGTTGCCAACCCTCCAGAAAAACAATGAGGAGTCTGCTGGCACCTGAAAGACTTAAGATTTATGTGGCCATGAGCTTTTGTGGGTAAAAAAATACCCACTTCTTCAGATGCATGGAGTCCCTCCAGGATTGTTCTGGAGTCTCCAGGAATTAAAGATTGTCATTTGATGAAATCTCCAGGAATACGTCCAACTAAAATTGGCAACCCTAACTGCTCTATATCAGGGCTGTCATGGACTTAAAGCTAGCCCAGACAGGGCTGAGCCCAGAGACAAGGCTAAAAACGTTACCAAGGGTCCAGGGACAAGCCCTGTTGGATCTTTTTAGCCCGGAAAGGGTCTTTGTTTGTTCGTGCATTTGACTGTGACACATAGCTGTATGGCTGGGTCACTGAAGACCTACCAATTTTAATCGCTGAAAACCACACCACCCTGCTCTGCCTCTTCCCTTGAGGCCCTGACCCCTCTCCCCCGCTCCTCTTCCTCCCTCCCCATTGCTTACTGCTCTCCCTTCTCCCCTTTCCTTGTTGCTCGATCCTCTCCACCCTTCTCCCCCCACCTCCTAGCTGGACTCCCTCTGCTTTGGGGCTGGGCTGGGAGCTGCAGCTTGACGCGAAGCCTGCTTGCCCACACGGTGCAGGTAGGAGGTAGCCCTGACTGAGCAGGAGCTGAGTCAGGGTGATGACCCGGCACCTCTTCACTGCCCGCTTCCCCCACCAAGGTAACCAGACTTCTGATGTTTGGTCAGAACTCCTAACTGGACGCTGCCAGGTCCCCTTTTTTACTGGATTTTTAGGTCAAACACTGGACACCTGGCAACCCTATGCCTGATGAGGGCAACAGCTGACAGGGGGCAACACAAGCAGAGGAAATGGAGATTCACACTCAACTGACAGGAAGTGAATGGGCCCTGTCACATCAATACTGGAAACTAGACAGTGTCTTATACTATAATTGTTCAGTGGTATTTGACTATTATTGAGCTCATAATTCCCAGGAAGCCAGCTGTCTTGTGTTTAGAAAACAAAGTCCTTTCCCTCACCCCAGATATCTTCAGTGAGCAACCAGGTTGAGCTACTTTGTGTAAACTCTTTTTTAATAAATAAATAAATAAAAGTTGTTGTGCTGAAACTTTCAAAAAATTTCACCTCTCCAAAAGAAGTGAGTTTAAAATGGGGTTAGGATAAGGGTTTTTTTGTGTTAGTCAGGCACAAGTGCCAGCAGGAGGAGGGGATCTTGCAGATCACTTTTTACTAGAAAATGCTTTCGTGGCATTATTAATGTGTTAATTTCTTTCATCTGTTCAGTGGTATATCCTGGGCTGCTTGGCCCATTACAGTAAGTAGAAAAGTAGATATTATGTGTACAAACATCCACATTTGTACACAAAATGTTTTCAATTTCCCAAACTTATTCTGTCCCTAGGGGGGAAAAAAGTCTGAGGGTGAATTAGTGTGTACCCGCTTCTTGCATTTCCAGTGAGTAATTTTTAAATGGTTTGGAGGCTACCAGAAGGTTCCATTGTTAGCTGTTTAATAGTGGAGAGGCCAAGGACTTTGGTGCGAGTTTATTCTTTATACTCATTTCTCATCTATGCCTTACCTAGAAGGGTTTAGATTAGTCAGTGCTGAAAGAATGTGTTCACCCTGTCATTCAAACCCTTAGCCACTGGAGGGAGTGAGGCTAACATAAGAGCTGAATCATTTGCCATTGTTTGGTTGAAAACGACCAGTTCTGCAATACATTTATAGTTTAACAAAATAAATAACACTCATTGATCAGTTAAGAGAACATAAGTCTGACAGCTATTGCTTTTTCTCTTTTTTGTAGGTTAATTCACTAAGGCCAGAAGTTGGGAAAGTACATTGTTCTAGTGTCTTGTTCTATGTTCGCTGCATTTAACTCCTGGAGTTTCACCATCCACGCCAGGTACTGCTCTTTCTGGCATAGCAACACCTTGTGTGATACCTCTTGGTCAATACAGAGGAATTTTCCCTCCACCACTTTATGGAATACAGTGGGTGGGTACACACTGGGACTATTGGACGGGGGAGAGGATGTCAAAGCAACACACACTTCCCAGCTCTTATTAATCCAGTTTCATGAGGGCAAACTGCTGCCAGCCCACCTGACCTGAGCATAAGAATAACACATCTTTGTTGCCTTTGGATAGATTGTAGTGCAGTGTGTGTGTGTGTGACCCTATAGATGCCATATGTGTTTGAAGAGAGAGCCATACACTAGGTCAAGCAATCACTGACACAGTTTCACAAAAGAGAGTCTGTTTATGGAAATATTTGCTTACATTTCATTGCTAATGACACTTCATTCTGTTTTACACTTGCAGTCTTTAAGGTTAATGTGCTTGAACTGATGACTAGAAAATCATATTAACCCTGGCAGGAGTACAGTGCCTTGAATTTAAGCTTTACAATTCCATCTGGAAAGGGATGTAAAAATATCTTGATAGGTGTCTCTTATTTTCAACCTGCTTGTGAGTTTACATTTTTAGTTTGAAAAACATCCAAGGCCTACAATTGAAGCACTTGGTCAGTTTTGTTCCATTTTCTTCTGCAAATGCTTTTGTTTTAATTGGTTAGTTGTACTTAAATTTTTAAGACTTTTTAAAAGTTTGCAAGATGAGATTTATTTGACACACTGATCTCAATAGTGAAATATATGTTTATAATTTTAAAAATAGGAGCAATGAAAGTAAGTGATGTATAAATATAGGTAATAGTTTCAGGAAGTGCAATTTATTCTGTTCTTCAATTTCTGATAAAATTGTTGTCAATGACAACTTATTTTTGTAACAGGGAGCTGACAGGCAAATACTGCTTTCTTTTGGTTCAGATTGATTAGACTTCGTTTCCTTTAGTGGGCTTGTGTAATTCCAGTTAAATTACACATGAATGCATGTTTCATAAGTGATAAATCTAACTGATATCTTGATTATAGGAGAACCCTCCTCTGGGTTTCTATAAGAACTATGCAAGTACAATACTTGCATGTACTCTGCCTTCAGTTCTGTAGCAATATTGGTTAAGACTGGTATCTTGTCTCTGAAGTGCTAACGGAATTCACATCGCAAGGGAATTAAAAGTAAAGCTCTTATGTGAATAATGAGTCAGTTTTAGTATTTGTCCACATCTTGTTTGTGGTTTTTTTCCCTACATTTGCACTGTAAGTGGCAGGATCACCTCTTATCATGTTTTGAAAGTTGATTTTTGTCCATTTTACTATATATAGCTCTGCATTGTCAACTCTCAGTCTAAATGCACAAGGTAACCACTCAAACTGACTTGCTGATAATAAGATTAACTTAAAAATAAAGTAGTGAGGGAAATCATTATGGCACAAGTAACAAAACATGACTTGGTCAAACTGGAAAGCACATTGCTTAATATCTCTTTACTGCAATGAAGGGTGGAGATGTCTTGTGCTGCCAAGCTGTGAATTGGAGTATAGTTCTATTGTATTTTCACTATTATAACTGTCTAAAATATTTTGTTTGATCCCTTTGAATATATTCCATCAATTCATCTAGAATTGAATTTTGTTGCAATTATCCAGTCTTCTGGCTGGACAAAATACTTAGTGTAGTAAGAGATTTCTGTTCTGAAACATGTACCTTTTTAATTTGTTTGGGTTTTTTTAGATTAATGCCTGTAAGCTTCATAAGCAAACACAGAAAAATGAATCAGTAAATCTTACAGTTTCTCTGTTGCCTGTTGTATAGACCATCTCTTGTACACTGACAAAGTCAATGGCACTAAACCTTCAGAGACTGTGTATATTAAAAAAGGAATAATATGTGCTTGAAAACTGTGGAAAAACCTGGTGTTATCCTGATTCTTTGAAATGTGTTGGTCTCTAATTGCACTAGACAACTCTTCTCCACAACCCAGTCTTCTGTTCCTTTTGATGCTTTTTAAGGAGCAGATGCTGCCTTCCCTAGTTCTCAGCTACTTTCTCTCACTGCCTCTGTCCCAGGGTATGCAGCAGTGGAAGAGAGACTGTGTGCAAGGAGCCTGCAGAATGCACACCTCTTCAGTCCTACTTGTCTGTGTTTCTCGTGCTATATTATACATAGGCTGTGAAACAGACTTCACTGGAACTTTCAGTTGGTTGTCTTAAGTGAATTGTACCACAGGCTACTCTACTGAGAACTGATAAGCTACCAAAGCTAGTTAGGTGGTGGGAAGACACTTGCATTTGAGTGACTCTCCTGTGATGAAATATCAAAGCTCCCCTTGTAACTCAACCTTGCAATTATTTAAATGTGACAAATATACAGATGGAACTCAGCCTGATGTTTGGATAGTAACTGTGTGCACCATGGACACCCTTGGAAGACTCTGTCTCTCAGAGATGGTATTGTAAAGATGGAATGACAGTAACTGTAGAGCTGACATTATAAGTGCTTTTATTTAAATGTTTCAACTTTCCTATGTATCCAAGGATGGATCCCTTAGTGTCTACATGCTCCTAAATTCAGTTCTTTTTAAAGTTTTAAAATATAAATCACAATTCTCCAGATAGCCTCAGTCTCTTGTTTCCAGAAACCACAACACACTTGAAAGAATGAGCAGTTGCTGCATTACTGTTGTCTACTGTGCATCCAAGAAGAGTCAGTAATACTGTATTTACAAATAGTATTTGATTGAAGTAAATGAATGTGGATACATGAAATAATTGAGCTGTAGGCTGTTCCACTTTGAGATTTTTTTGGAAAGATAGTCACTGATTCTTTTCAAACTGGAGAGTTTAAAGTCCGGGTCTCATCAAGCTAAAGATTTTCAAATTCAGAATACTGCACTGGAGAAACAATCAATCATATTTATTAAACCTACAAAACAAACCCCATGGACTTACAATGAGACCTCCAAATATGGCTTTAATACAGTTAGCGACCATCCTTCCAAATTCTTTGAAAGTGGCCCATGGAAATCTTTAATCAGATGCCTCCACTTTGAAGCTTTTTGAGTCCAGTGTGACATTTTCCTTTCAAAATAAACAGATTCAGGTCATGTCCAGCAAGACACAGAAGCTATTTGTACACTAAGAAATACGGCAAAAATTTGCTCAGTCCCAGGGTCATTGGCAGAAAAGGAGTTTGACTCCTTTTCTTCCCTCTTCAGTCCTAGAGTTATTGATATATTTGTAGAAGATGATACTAGGTGCTGGAGTAGCATGTTCCCTGACTGGAGACGGATTGTGTAGTAATGGACGTAAACACAGTGACAAAAGAGGACAAACGCAGGGATGGGCTTTAAGTGGCATGCCACAACTTTACTAAATTTAACACAAAGGATGGGTCTGCCCACCTTGTCACCCATACTCTCACCAGTCAGGTAAGTGGCTCAAATGCAGGGATTACAAGGTTCCTATCATAAAACCCTTAATTTTGGGTAGCCTCTCCTCAACTTACCACTAGGACTCAACTCTCTTTTCTGAGTCCTACCATCCACCCTACCCCTGTGAGGGGGCAATAGATACTAAAGTGGGGATGTTGGTCTGCAAAGGCCACAAAGTCTTTCCCTGTCCTTTGGGCACAAGGCCCATCACTAAAATCCCAAGAACTGTTCTTTTTAACTGCACTGGAAATCAGCTGTGAGTGGCAATGAATTAACATTCTTACAAACTGCTGTCACTCATTATTAAATCTTATTCCTCTTTAAGTTAACTGTGCCTCCAGGATGCTTTGAAGAAGGTGAAGAACTCCCTAGGCCTCTGCCAATTTGGGAATGGGAAGAAAAATTCCTTTCCAACCCCAAAACAAGTGATCAGTCAGACCTCCAGCAATTGTAGATAACAGCTCTGAGGCTACCACTACAGGGTGGGGTTGCTGGAACATACAGAGCAAAAAGAAGCTACACGTAGTCTGAGCTATGGTTTAAATTAGTGAAAGGGGAAGGTGAGGGACCAATCAGCTCCCTTCCTCCCCAAGATAGCCAATAGGTGGCTAGAAAATTGAAGGGGAGGGGCACCTTTGCATCCTCCTCAGCATGTGTTCTACCCAGTTCAGCTGTGGCTGTCCCAATTGCAGTTGGCCACATCAAGTTTCCCATTCATTGAGGTGGGTGGGTGGTAATCTCTCTGCACAGGAGGGAACCATGTACAGACAAAAATGTTTTAATTGTTATGTGCGGATGTGTATCTGCTATGTGATTGGGGAGATCATGAAAAAGCAAAGGGGTTTGTTTGATGCCAGTATTTCTATTCGATATTTTACTTTGTCTGTCTTAGATTTTTTAAATATTATTTTTAACCCCGACTCTGGGGCAGCTGTGAAGTCAGGGCAGCATGCATCTCCCTAGATTGGGCTCTGTCTGAGCACTGATATAAAGTCCTTGGCAGTTCTGGGTCTTGTGGCATTGCTCCTGAATGGATCTGAGGCAGCTAAAATGATTTTCCACGCTAGACTCCTGATTACTTCAGATGTAAACATTTTGGGGGGATTTCTAGATGAGCAGTTACCGCTGGCCTACTTCCTGATTTACTTCCTTGTGTCAACCTCTTCATGTAAAAGTCTCTTTTGTTCAAGGAGATCAGGTTGTAAGCCCAGATCTTGTTCTTTCTCTTACTACAAAAAAATTTAAAAAGTGCTAGCCCTGATTAACAGGAAAAGGTTGATGTCAAGGTTTATGAATTTACTTGAAATCAAAGTGCTTGATGCTTGAAGGGATTTGGAGGTGCTCCAAAACTGCTTCAGATGCTGTTGGTAAATAAACCTAGGATTTAATCTTAGATAGTCCCAACAGATCTGGCATGTACAACATTAGAGACCTGGCTGGATAATAATTCAGTTTCATTTTATGAATTAACTGGTCCTTCTTGCTTTTTTTTTTTTTTTCTTTCCCAGAGTGCCAATTGTAAAGTAACTGAGGTGCAGTAGCTATTCATTTCTAGAACCAGTGCTGAATGTAGACCTCTTCCCCTGGAATGATTTCCAGACTAGGAGTCTGGAGGCCTGAGTATTTTAAGCATTTGGATCACTTCCTATGATGTGATGTGTAGTTGCTGGTGAGTATTTGCTTCAGGTTGGGGGCTGTCTGTAAGTGAGGACTGGCCTGCCTCCCAAGGTCTGTGAGATGAGGGATCGTTTTCCAGGTTAGGTTGTAGATCGTTGATGAAGTGCTGGAGAGGTTTTAGCTGGGGGCTGTACGTGATGGCCTGTGGTGTTCTGTTATTGTGTGTGAATATATTTATGCCTGTATCTAATTTTCACTCCATGCATCTGAAGGTTTTTTTTTACCCATGAAAGCTTATGCCCAAATAAATCTGTTAGTCTTTAAGGTGCCACTGGAGTCCTTGTTGTTTTTGGTAAACTTTAGTAAGTATTGCAGTTTACTTTATCTTATATGTATTCCCAGGAGGCCTGTTTGTCTCACATGTTGGCCATACATGCTGTGGAAAATTGGCTTTTGATTTATGATGTACCCAACTGCAACACATCAATTAATCTAACCCCAGGTCTACACTATGGGGACTATGCCAGCATAGCTATGGCGCTATATAGCTAGCTATACCAGCATAACCCTGTAGCATAGACACAGCCTACACCAGGGATTTCAGACTCCAATCACCAGGAGGGCCACATGAGGACTAGTATATTGGTCCGAGGGCCACATCTCTGGCACCACCCCACCCCCACTGTCCCCCACTCCATCCCTTCCATGAGGCCCTGCCCCTTCCCTGTCTCTTCCCATCTCTTCCCTGCCCCCATTTGAACTCCTTCCCCAAATCCCCACCCCTGTCCTGCCTCCTTCTTTGAGCGCACAGCTCCCCGCTCCTTCCCTCTCCCTCCTGGAAAGCGCTAAGCACCTCCAAACAGCTGTTTCTGGAGCTTGGCAAGCTGCAGGAAATAACCCCATGGACCGCATGTTTAAGACCCCTGGCTTACACCAATTGGACAGCCACAGTTGAACTGGGTAGAACACATGCTGAAGGGATGCAAAGATGCCTCTCTGAGCAACAGTAACTAGGTCAACTGAAGCATTTTGCCATCAGACAACTAGTGTCTACACTGGGGGTTAGGTCGGCATAGCTATGCCACTGATGGGTGTGGATTTTCACACCCTCAAATGATATAGCTCTATCCACCTAAATTTTAAGTGCAGAGCAGGCCTTACTGCAGTTCAGAAGGGCTGTAACAATACTGGCATAATCCAGGTTGCCAACCAACCAAACAGATGGGAGATGTGAAGACCACTCTGCAATAGGGTAACCAGACAGGAAGTTAAGAAGTTCGTGAAGATCATTATATGTTGAGCAGGACAAATATGTTGTAAAAAATCATTTAGCTTGCTGTTGAGATTTCCTTTATTTTGCAGGGCTGACAGCTTCATTAAGAAACTGTCTAATATCCCTTTTCACTGTTTACTCTCTTTTTCATCCTGACTGTCAGTGGCAACTGGATATTGTCTGAAACAAAATCAGTTTCTCTTGATTTTTCCCTCTTCCTCCCACGAAGGACAAGGTTTTATGTTTAATGATTTTTCCTGTAATCCTTTATGCAGTTAATAGGGACGTAGTCAGATGCCGAGGTCTCAGCCTCTGTACTGTAGAGATTTCAGGCTGGCTTCAGAATTGTAGAAGTATTCTTAGGGATATGGAGTAGTTAGTAAGGAATCTGGAGACCTGCATTCTAGATTTGATTCTTGTCACTGACTCATTGGAAGAGGAAGATGTGAAATGACATCTTGTACAAGAAATTCTGATCCACTCTACGCAATTTTGTAATTTCTTTCTAAGTATTTTTATTTATAGTTGCAAACACAAAAATCTTATGCAAAATTAAAGGCAAAATATTTTGGGAGGGAGGAGGGAAGATTTTGTTAAAAAAAATTGTTCCCTTCTGCTATGAAGTTAAGAGCTGAGCTGCTATGAGTAGCTTGTAGAGGAGAAGGGATGGGAGACTGCCTTGTGTTTATCTTAACCAAGTGGAGTATTTCGCAAACTCCTGGTAATTTTACAGCAGTCAAATGGATGCTCAAAGGCCACCCAGGCTTTAGGTTCCATGCTGTACACAAAAACACTCTTTTGCTGACTCATTCAAAAGGTACAGCCTAGCTTAGGCCTCTACCCAGGCCAGGCTTTTAGGTTTTAAGACGGGGACATCCTTCCTCCCCTATCCCAGCTTCACCCAGAACTGCCCTTTTGGAGGAAACAAGAAGTCTTTTTTACTATGTCTGTTGGTCCCTGTTTAGCTTCTGGTTTCAGAGTGGCAGCCATGTTAATCTGTGTTTCCAGAAAGAACAGGAGTACTTGTGGCACCTTAAAAACTAACAAATTTATTTCAGCATAAGCTTTCGTAGGCTACAGCCCACTTCATCCGATGCATAGAATGGAACAGACAGTAGGAAGATTATATATATATATATATACACACAACATGAAAAGGTGGAAGTTGCCACACCAATTCTAAGAGACTATTTAATTAAGGTGAGCTATTATCAGCATACGGTGACCAGACCTCCTGATTTTATCGGGACAGTCTCGATTTTAGGGGATTTGTCCCACGTCCCGACCTTACCTCGGTGGGGACGCCCTTTGTCCTGATATTCGGGACCGAGGGAAGTTCCGGGAACGCAGGCAGCTGCTCACCGCTTCTCTGCCTGGGGCAGCTCCCAGCAGGCGCTTACATATTGGCCCTAGGCAGGCACAGAAGCAGCACCCGCCTCCCTCCGCCTAAGGTAAGCACCGCCTGCGCCCGGCCCCGGAGCGGTGGGCCATCCATGCACCACTGATCCACGGCGGGAGGGCTGCGTCTAGAGCCGGATGTGGCTGCTCCTCCGGCCCGCGGTGGAGGCGGGGGGGGGGCTGCGCCGGGGCCGGGGGGTTCCTGAACTGCCGACCGGTGGCGGGGGGCTGCACCCGGAGCTCGGGGGACCATGAGCCGCTGATCCGCGGCGGGAGGGCTGCGTCCAGAGCCGAGGAGAGCTGCACTTCCGACCCGCGGCGGGAGTGGGGCTGCGCCCGGAGCCAGGGGACCCTGTGCTGTCGACCTGCGGCGCGGGGGCTGCACCAGGCCCCGGAGCCGAGGGGAGGCCCCCTGCGCTGCCGACCCGTGGGGGAACTGCGGCCGGAGTCGGGGGGGTCCTGCGCCACCGACCCGCAGTTGGGTGCGGGGGCTGCGCCCAGAACTGGGGAGGGGGCCCACCTACTGGCAGGCTTTGTATCTCATGCCCCCATTGGGAAGGAGGGGTCTGGATCCCTCCCCCCGTGTCCCGATATTTTGTTATTGTCATCTGGTCACCCTACATCAGCAAGAGAAAAAAACCAAAACCCTTTGTAGTGATAATCAAGATGTTTAGCTTCTGTCCACTCCCAGCGCAGCTGGAGGACTAATTTTCATTGTTCTGCCTGCAGCAGATCCTGGCTGGCCTCCCTAGGCACCTCCTGAATGTCTAAACTTGCTGCTCTTTTTTCCCCAAAAGAAGACCTTTGGATAGGGTGCACCAAAGTGGTGGTGCCTCCTGCAGGGGGCAGCAAATGCCTGGTACATCCTGTCAGATGTGTATCTAGACGTAACTTCAAGTTCTTTCATACAAACATAATTTAAGTAGCTTTCAAAAAGCAAAACTAGGGCTATATATTCGAATGTTAGTAGAATGGCAAAAAGTTCCAGTTCCATTTAATTTTCTCCCAGTCATAAAGAAATTCATAAAGGGTAATATTCTTTTAAAAATCTGCTTAAATCCAGGAAACCTACAGAGAACTTCACTGGATAGTAAACTTGCTACTTGGTATTTGCTTTTACAGACTAGCCATGTTTTCTTGCCAGAGTTAAATAGTGTTGTCAGGTCTCTTCCACTTTTAAGTCAAAAAATATTCTGTGGGAGAGTCGGTAATTGGAGCAATTCTTTGGAAGACACTTTAAAAGTGCCTTCAATAGGGGACAAGTTAAAAATATACGGCGAGTGATTTTTCTTGATTCACTGAAGACAACTTTTGACTGTCCCCTGGATTGAGATGATGTAGAAATGAGTTTGCAGCAGAAATCTCATGAGTGATCATTCACTGCAGGTAAGCATTTGAGTGTTTGGGAATGGTAGATTTTTTAGTGCTGTCATTGGTGAAGGGGGAAAGTGTGGTCACTGTCCCTGTGTCTCAAACTCTTCCAGGCTCCAGCTGTTGTGCGCCCAAAGATTCAGTGGCTTTCCTTCTATCCAGGATCTAACTGGAGACCCAGGACCTTTCACCTCTGCTTCTATGGCTACATCTACACTGCATTTGCAGCAGCATGTAGGTTATGTGTAGCTACCTGCCTCAATAAAAAGAGGCTGCATCCATACTGTGGTGCGGCGCTACATGTCAGTGAAAGGCTTTGCCAGTGGGGAGTCTGCCAGAGTCTGTGTAGATTGGAGAGGCAAGCTTCGGCTGTAGAGAGTTGTGCAGGGTCTATATCAGGGGTGGACAAACTACAGCCTGGGGCCACATCTGGCCCTCCAGACATTTTAATCTGACCCTTGAACTTCTGCAGGGAAGTGGGGTCCGGGGTTTGCCCTGCTCCAGCTCTCCAGCCGGGGAGTGGGGTTGAGGTCTTGCCCCACTCTGCATGGTTCCCCGAAGCAGCATGTCCCCCCTCCGGCTGCTATGCATAGGGGCAGGCAGGGGTCTCCACAAGCTGCCCCCACCCCAAGCACTGCCCCCGCATCTCCCATTGGCTAAGAACCACAGCCAATGGGAGCTGCAAGGGCGGCGTCTGTGGACAGGGCAGTGCGCAGAGCCACCTGGCCGCACCTTCGTGTAGGAGCCAGAGGGGGGACATGCCACTATTTCTGGGAGCTGCTTGAGGTAAGTGCAACCTGGAGCCTGCCCCCTTTACCTCCTGCGCCCAACCTCCTGTCCCAGCCCTGATCCCCCTCTCTCCCTCCAAACCCCTCGGTCCCAGCTCGGAGCACCCACTGTACCCCCAAACCCTCATCCCCAGCCCCCTCCCAGAGCCCAAACCCCCAGCCGGAGCCCTCTCATCCTCCCGCACCCCAATCCCCAATTTCATGAGCATTCATGGCCCACCATACAATTTCCATACCCCGATGTGGTCCTTGGGCCAAAAAGTTTGCCCACCCCTGGTCTATACTCAGGCACATAACCCAGGGTTCAGGTGTGTCTTTACTCACCTGAGCAGTGCCTCATCATCTACACTGCAATTTATATTCGTGCTGTGGAGGTGTGTGCAGTGTAGATGTACCTTATGATATGACAGTAGGAAGTCCTGTTTCTCCAGAAACTTTGTACTCTCAGTATTTCCTCACCCTCAAGGCTGGAACGTAACACATTGTTTTGTGAAGCACTGTTTGCCTGCCATATCTGTCTCTTCCAAACCTCTGTTGTAAACAATAACATGTTACGTAGATGCCATTGTTCACCAAGTCACTACACTCAAAGCTATAATAAGTTAGATTATTTTGCCTCCTGCACATGTGTATATATGGAATACAGAAAACATAAGCCAGACATTTTAATCAGCCTGCACTGAATACCCTGACTCAATAAATCATGGCAGCCAAATGCCATGCTGTGCATGCAGTAAAAGTCTACACAGAAGCAGGGTCACAAATAACCACTTTGTAGACTAAGCTAGAACTGAAAAATAGCTACACGTTGGACTGTGTGCTCCTAATACTTAGCTATTGTGCCACCCATTCTACCCAGGTATAAGGGAATAGAAACTGGTCTAACACACATCAAGGAGCTGTGAGAGGGTGGGGGCTACCGTTACATCGGTGGTTCTTAACCTTTCCAGATTACTGTACCCCTTGCAGGAGTCTGATTTGTCTTGTGTACCCCAAGTTTCACCTCACTTTACTTGCTTACAAAAATCAAACATCAAAATACAAAAATATCACTGCTCATTATTACTGAAAATTTGCTACTTTCTCATTTTTACCGTATAATAATAAAATAAATCGATTGGAATATAAATATTGTATTTATATTTCAGTGTATAGTATATTGTATTATATACAGTGTATAGTATATTTCAGTGTATAGTTTAAACAAGTCATTGTATTAAATGTTAGTTTGTACTGACTTATCTAATGCTTTTTATGTAGCTTGTTGTAAAACTAGGCAAATATCTAGATGAGTTCCTGTACCCCCTGGAAGACCTCTGTGCACCCTCAGGGATATGCGTACCTCTGGCTCTGAACCACTGTTCTGAATGGCATGTATTTTATTTGCTTCTGGCTTTGCTGCATGTAAGGTATACAAGCTTTGATTCCCTTACACATGGGTGGCAGGTGTAAATAAGTCTGTGAGTGTGTTACTGGATAGTAAAGTGTTACTGGATGTGTTACTGTATAAATAAACTAACTTATACATTCTATACCTCACTTCTGATTTTGGCCCCTTACTTCTTTCTCTTTGCTTCCATCAAGTACAGTGAATAAGAAATTCCCTGCACTGCGGTTCTGTCAAGTAGCTGTGGGAGTAACCAGCACCCTCCACACCAACGATGAGTGGCTGTCGTATCACTGACACACTCTTCCAGCAGTGACTCAGCTTTCCTGCGAGTGTGGCAACAAATCACTGCACAGCAGCCTGGCTGAGTATGTTTACTCTCTTACAGTTTTAATAGGCCCTCTTCCTCTTGGCTTCACCACCAGGACTAGGCTTCCCCACAGTAGGACAGACCTTGTTGTCCTTCCACTAGCACGTTCCCTGCAGTATGACCCTCTCTCATTCCTCACTAGCCTCTTTAGGTACACTTTCCTGGCCCCACTGAGCTAAGCAGGGCTTTCCTGTGACAAGCTAGGGGGAGCTCCTGGGCCACTACAGCCTAGCTGGGAGAGTAGGAGCATTCCTAGAGATAGGTCATTAATATTCCTATAGCTTTTCAGTGTTGCTCACAAACATGCTGTTTTTATTATGGTATGAAATGAGATGTTATAACAAGTGCCAAATGGAGACGAATAGCTGAGTTCATGCCATCTGATTCATTGCCTGGGAATCACTGAGAAGGAAGAACTGGTTGTTTTGATTTTTTTCTGTGTGATCCCTTCCTATTGGACCCGGTGTCCTAGGTTACTCAGTCCTGTGCAGACCCATCTGAATGTTCTCCCACAGGATAGATGTGAAGGGGACATACTTTGTTGAGAGTTTCATCTAGAACATTTCCTGTTGCCTACAGTGGACACCAGTAAACTTTGGCTTCTCAGCTCCTGTGCTGCTAAGGACCCCACTCTAGCAGTTAAAATGCTCTGCATCAATAACTGGATTCAGAAGCAGGGCCCTTTGAACAGCCCTGTCACATTCCACCAGTTTCATGAGGTGTATTAACAGAAAGGGGTTTGATGTAGCAACCCATTCCCAGGCTTTTCTGGTGAGGTCCAAATGGAATGTGTGGGGTTTGTTTTGTTTTGTTTTGCTGACAGCAGTACTTGTGTTAATTTCCCAGAGCTCTATGTCTTTTCCTGTTTGTAGCCGAATACTGGGATGGATGTGCTTTTCCATACATTTCTCCTGAGTAATGCTCACTGAGTCACACAAATATAAGCAAAGCGTACGTACCTGAGTATAGACATTTCAGGATTTAACAAAACAAGTAGGTGCATGAAAAAGAAAGTTAGAAGCACTGAATGCAAACTCAGCACTAAAAGGCACAGCTTAGTCCCGCCTGGGTAAAGTCAGACAAAGAGTGTTTTGATCCAGATTACACAGGAGTGTGGTTGAAATGAGTATCCTCCTGTTTATGCAAATTATGGGAGCAGTATTGAGTAGTGGTTAAAGCATTGGGCTGGAAGTGCAATGGGCTCTAGTCCCAACTATATCTTTTGACTTGCTATATGCCACTTAGCAAGTCTCTGCCCCCAGCTGTTTTGGCAACTTATCATGTGACCAAAAACTTTAAGGGTTTGGCTTTCATAACTGCATGTCTAATTTGCAAACACAAATTGTGTGGACATCTAAGCTGGTATAGGAAGCTAAAATGTGCTGTCTAATTGCTTGTGCGCTTATGAAAATCAAGTCCTAATGGCTCCATTGCTATGGATAGTAGTCGGGCATAGGGAGCTGTTTGATATAAAAAAAGGCCAAATGGCCTTTTGCTGATGCCTGATCCACTGCTTCTCAGGAGCACATGGTCTCTCTTGGCCTTGGTTTATAGTGCCCATTGGTACTTGAGCTGGTTTAAGAATATTGCAGCTGTTCTTGATTGAGGAGCAACAATATGTTTGCTGATATGTTTCATAGGAAGCTCTCAAATGGAAGGATGCATTGTTATTTAAGAGGAGTCTCTTGCCTGCCTCTTTGGAATTACAGTATGTGGTTCTTTGCATTGTTGAAACAGCGAGTGAGAGCATTGTAATTCCACAGCAGCACAGGAGGACGGTACAGGGAAGACCCACCGCATGAATTTGAGAGCAAACTTATTTTTGTGACAGTGAAGAGGAGAAATTGTTTTAAAATCTTAATAAACACAGGCTCGCTTCCTGCTGCAAGGCCCTGATTCAGCAAACCATTTAAGCACATGATTAAATCCCATTGATGTAAGAAAATATTTACTCAAAACCAGGAAAATAAAAGCTTATTTTATTTATTAAACACCTCTTGACCAATGGTTTTAAGGCAACACAGCTCCCTGGATTATCCTGCAATATTCCCAGCAAGCCAGTCTGTACACTATCTCCAGCTCAATTTCTTGCAAATATTCTCAATACTCGGTACTGGGATCAAATCTTAACTGCTGAAGAAGAGGAGCTGGCTATGACATGGACATCCAGCAATCATCCCTCCATAATGCCAATTATAATAAACTTCAGCGCTAAGAGTGAACCATTCAAGAAATATATGTTTGCTGTTGATGTTTTAAAGAAAGTCACATTAGTGAATTGGTGGAAGTCACTTAAGCACTTAGATTCAGAGACTGATGAAGTGGTAATCTCACTTTTAACAGCTGTAGCTTCTTCTGCTGCTGTAGAAAGACTATTTTCTTCCTTTGGACTAATTGATTCTAAACTGAGAAATCATTTGGGACATGAAAAAGCAGGAAAGCTTGTTTTTCTTTTCTAGATTATGAATAAACAGGAAAATGAAGGTGAAGATGACCGAGTTACCTACAGAAGCCAATATTTTAAGTTTCTCATGTTGACCTGGCTGACATTTTAATTTTTTTTTAAATATTTCATGTAACTATTTTAGTTAAAAACAATTTTAACAAAAACAAACCTGATTTTAAAAACTTGAATGTTTAAATTCAAAAATTTATATGCTTGTTTTGTTTAAATATTATACATTTGCTATTGGGGAAAAAAAGTCCAGAATACATAATACTGTTATTTTAGTTAAATAAAACAATTTCAATGTCTGTCTGGTGATGTTCTCCTCCTATTACAGTCTGGCAAGAAAATCCTCCAAATATTAATGATTAATCTGTTGAATTGGAGATAGGTCACCTCCCAATGACTTTATAAATATCTGCTTCAATTACCTTTGGTAAATGAAATAACCAAACAATCATTCATTTTCTGATATAGCTGTAAAACTAATCAGAAAAATTTTCAAAATAAATCACTTTAAAAATGTGTAGTGTGTACCTTCTAAAAATGAAAACTACATCTATCTCTGAATTGTGAAGAATATGTATTAAGGTTAAATCAACCAACAAGACTGCACTTTTATGTAGAAATCCATGATTAAATCGAGTTTTCTGACTAGTCCAACTTGTTTCCAAGTTTTATGGTTCAGGTATTTGTGAACTCCAGATAACCCTGTGAATCCAAAAAATACTTTGGAAGGTTTGCACATCCCTAATGATGTTGATGTCTTTGTAAAATATCTTATTGTACCAATTGGAATGGTCCACTTTCTAGCAATCCAAGGACAGTGTTCCCTGAAATTTTAAGATCAAAATAACTACTCATAAACCAGCTTATGCCTGGAAACACATAATATTTTTTAAAAGGGCTCTTGTCCAATCAACTATTAAAGATCAGATGAACCCACTCTGGAAAAAAGATTGTCTAGCTCAATCAGGAGCAATTCACAGGAAGTAATCCTCGATTTCTAATGCAGTTGGAAACATGGGAAAAGATCGGGGATGGGGAAAATACAGAACAACTGCAGTGCTTGACTGGTATCCCACGGGACCATCCAAACTGGTTTCTGTCACAACACTTCATAATAGTACTCTAATTTGTAATTTACCCAGGAAAATTGTTCACAGCGTCTGTTTTTCAGTGAGGCTCTGTTTTTAGCCTATTATTTTGAACTAAGATAACTAAAGCATTTGGAAGTTAACTACCCAAGGTCAAAAACATGAGTCAGATTCTCACCAAAAAACTAAGGAACATCCTGGCTCTCAGTTCATTACTTACTCACTCGGGCATTCTGCCTTCCTGAAAACAGCTTTCTGTTTCCACAAAGTAAAACCATAATTTAGCTATTCATACCTAAGCACCAGAGAACTATAAAGCATGCTTTGGCAATTAGTCAGGCTTCATAATCCTCCAATTTAGACCTTTACAGACATTGTCAGACAGTGGGAGCAAAAGAAGGCATTTGGGGGGGGGGGGGGAGAGTTTACACTCCAGTGAATTACAGATAGTACAATAATCTTTACTGCTTTTTTTCCAAGACAAGACCATCTGAGATCCAAGGACTTCATTTTCCATAGTTTCTTTAAAACGGTGTCACTTTTTGGAGATCACTATAGTGTTACCCCTTTTGGCCTAGCAGTTAGCCAATATTCAGGGTCTTTTGGGTTGTTCCTGTTAGAAGGAGAAATTAATGGTAGTCAGATATTTATTTGATACAATCCTGTTTCTTTACAAAGAATTTACGCAAAGTCCTTTCTCCCTGAACACAATAGGAAGCAAGGAATTGGAAACAGTTTCCTTGTTTAGTATTCCAAGCCTCTTTCCAGACAGAACTCTGCCCAAACAGCTCCTTGCAATATCTTTGAAAGACCATGTTATATGAAGTACATGAATGGGTTGTGTCATTGTAAAACAAGAATTATATGCACTCCATGGGAGGAGGGTTACCACGGCTGCTCCAAGAAATAAAAACAGTAGGGGATGATTCTAGCAAATCAATCAGGTTATAACACTTCCAGAGAGGTAGCATTTCCTGAGGAGGTTCACATATTCTGGTTCAGACTGGATTCTCTGGAGACTAACAGACAAAAAGGACTTTGGGATAAATAGCTGGGACTTAGCAAACAGATAGGACCTCCTTGTGGAAGGGTTGGAAAGGTTTTTGGCCCACTGGGGCCCCATAAGACTGATGGTGCCCTTTGGTAAACTGAGCATGTGTATAGGTACTTTTATTGTTTTTGATATATTTTCTCTAGAATACTTGTAACCAAAGAATACATGTGCTTGCTTAGAACGAGCTGTGTGGTAACTTATGATCCTAAACGTGTGTTAGACTATAAGGTGCTACAAGACTCTTTGTCACTTTTGCAGAGCCAGACTAACATGGCTACCCTTCTGATACTGGTCAAGAGGGAGTCAGATGAAGGTCTCTGCCCGAGAGAGGTGACAGATGAGAGTTGGAACCCTTAAAATGGGTGCGTTTGATGGACCGTGGAGTGTGAAATATAGGTTACCCTGAAACTGTTACAGCTCTCTCTCATTTTTCTTCTTACAAGTGCGTCTCTGTCTGTTCGTAGCTTTCTGCTGCCTTCTGACTGCTTTTGTAGTGTTTCTGGCTGCTTCTGCTCTCACAGAGAGACACACCCACACCCAACCATCAAAATATTACCAAGCCTTCTCTGTTTGCATTCGACCTGCAGAGATGCTCCTCCGCCCACATAGCTCAACCAGTCTTGCATGTGGCCCGTTTTGGGTGATGGTACCTATCATTTCAGCTATTTTACTCTAAAAGGTGCTGAAATGCTTCTTACATTTATCCTGAATGAAGGGTAGTTATTACTCCCACCAGCTTTTCTGAGGTTTCACTCAACTCCCAGCATAACAATATACATGTCATAACACACGACAGCTGACTTGTTATGACTGTTTCCTTGCTGATATGGAGAGACAACAACAATTATTTGTGAGTAAACTGCCCCTTTGCTGTCTGAAGATAAATATCAGAGGAGCTCACCATAAAAGAATGAGTGAAATACCAACAGGATGGAGAGACCATTATGACTGGAAAAAGAACAAGCTTGCTTTTCTGTTTAAAATATTACTCGCAATGCACCCTGAGAACATGTCTGACTAAGGTACACTGTATACTGTGGTGCTGATGATCTCATTCTCGGGCACATCCCTGCCATTACGTTGTTGTTTTCTTTGTATTAATGCACTGTGGTGTCATGCCCGTACAGTTATGAGACTATGAAAACGCTGTAAGAGATAGAAATCCTATACTAGTGTCTATATCTTTTGAGTATGCTATCCTGGGACTGGAATGAACTTTCACGGTACTTAGATTTAGTCAAAGTAAAAATCCTAGGGCTGAATCTTCAGCTAAGCCCACTGTACACTGGGTGCAGCTTGGGAAGGGGTCTTTCGTGGCACTGTAGTCCTGGAGCTCGTAGTACTGGCTGGGACCATGATATACTAACTGGGAACTGCTGAAGCACAGCAGCACTCTGACCATACCCTCACAGCATTAGGAGGATGGGTGGTATATAGCGGCTATGCCTGTTCTACACCACTAAGGGAATTCTTGGCTGGCTCCAATCTGGACTTGCTGGTAGCGGCAGTTTGATGTTATGGAGAGAAATGGCATCAGAAGAATGGGCTGTGAAGTGCAGAGCCCTAGCAAGGGAGTTACCCAAGTGACCCAAAATTCTTATCTGTTAACATGAAAGCTCTCTTTCTGTGAAGATGTCCTGATTGAAAAGTATTGCTGTTCTATAGGCCACAACTCGCTGTCTATTATTATTACACAGTAACGAAGCCTCCTGCAGATCCTGTGCTAGTCACACCAGGAATTGCCTTTGTTGCTCTGTTCATTTTCAGATCTTTCTTTCTTTCTTTCTTTCTTTCTTTCTTTCTTTCTTTCTTTCTTTTCTTTTCTTTTCTTTTCTTTTCTTTTCTTTTCTTTTCTTTTCTTTCTGCTTATGTAATTATTCTGTCATTACAAGATTTTGTTCTCGATGTGCAATTATGGTCAATAGCAAGGAAAGAAAAATGACATGGTCGTGACAGCTCTGCACAACGATGCAATACAAAAATATTTAATGCCCAGTTTTGAGTGTTTCATGAAAATAAAGTAAAATAACAATTGTAGTGATCCCCTCCGCCCCCACTCGTACACAGTTTTTGATTGGCTCAAGCTGGCTTTTATGTAGCAGCAGCAATTGTCTCTGGTTCCTTGTCATGGTGATTCAGTAATACTTTACTGTTGTCATGGTTGCAGGCTTACAACTAAAGCCATCGCAGTTGCAGCACTGTTTTTATTCATAGTTTGAGTGTATAAACTAATTAAGTAAACTAACAGCAGCAGTCTATTTTCTGGGCCTTGTTTTTGTAACACCCAATTTCAGAATCACACTATTTTTTTCCATCATCCTAAAAATCAAAATTCTGCAATGCGTGCGTCTTTTCGGGTAATCGTAGCATCCTAAGACTGCACAAAGTTCACTGATTATTTGATTCCATGAGGACATTTCTCAGGCAATCGCAAAGGCTTCTGGAGAATCTTTTGAAGAGCTAAAATAAAGCTGCCAGTCCATGCATTTCAACAGAGTTGTATTCCTTATTGCTGCTCTGCTCATGGCAGGCACCCAATCAAAATGTTTGGTTTCTGAGTTCATGCTCTGCTTTGTAAAAATAGTGGCAAAATGATACAGAGAGTCTTATCCCAGGCATGTCACTCCCCCAACAAGCAAAAAGGTCTGGGAGCAAGAAGTGATCCGAGTTCTAATAAACAGCCAAAAATACCAGCTCGAAAGTGGTGCACAAAATGTTCTACATCTGGACAGGGTCAATTGATTCCATGCTGTAACGAGCACATTTACATTCTATTTACAAATTAACATTAAAATAAACCACATCAAATGGAGACCCTGATAATATTGGGCAGGACCAGTAGTTGGGGTGTGTAATGAGAGTGATAGTAATGGCATGCAACAGAATTTTGATGCAAGCATGAATTTTGTTTTTGCAAATAGGTAATGAATGCTACAGCTGTATTTGAACTGAAGCTATAGACAGGTCAGTAAGGAGCAATATTGACACAGTGCTTTTTGCTTGACTGAATGGTCAGGAAATGTGTGGCTTTGATTTGGAGTTGAGTCAGCAACAATGATTTTAAAAAAATAGTCAGTTCATAAGTGTAGTATGGGCTGACCCCCCTTTCCAAATGCACGTGGCTGTTAGACTGTTGCACTATTGACGATACATAAACTAAAGAAAGAACAAAGCTAGATAAATGCATATTTCCTGCTGAAATAAGATGAACGTCTTAATGAGTTTCTACTGATATCATCCTATGCTTGATGCAACTCATCTGGACTGCAGTATGGAGTTAAGCTCTGCTCTGTGGAGTCAGTTATCTCCTCTTCTCTCTCTTTGTTTGTAAACAGCGCTAAAAAAGGGAATGGAGCAGAGGCGTGCGCAAAGGGTGTGCTGGGTGTGCCCGGGCACACCCTAATGTCTCAAAAAAAAAAAAATGGCTTTCAATGCAGAGTGCGGCACCTTTAAAATAAATAAATAAAATTCCCTGGGTGCACACCCTAATGAAATGCGCTGCGCATGCCTATGGAATGGAGTATGTGGAATGGGCTTCAGTTGCGTGACTAGCATTCTGCTAGGTCATTTTGGGTCCTAGGTCACTTTTGAAAATAGGTTTAAGCATCCTAAGTCACTTAAGCTCTTTTGAAATATTACTTAAAGCCTAATACTATAAAAAGTGCATTCAATACTCTGTAAAGGCACACATCAATTAAGATCAGGGTTTGTGCTTATCCTCTGTACCTGCATCTGTTAATACACTCCTAGAGCAAAGCTAGTATTGTACTAGGCATCTGGTCTAGTGTCCTGTCTCTAAACATCCATATAAATATATGATTCTTTTCTGAATCCTGTTAGGCTCTTGACCTTAATGATGCCTAGTGGCAACGAGTTCCATGAGTTAATACAAATGTAGGCTGAACAAAAGAAGTCCTATCAGTTTTACACTTGTTGGCTTCCGATTTCTATGTATGCTCCCCTTCGTTTTGTATTATAATGAGAGTAAATAGGAATGTACAATATAGTTTCTATGCTATGCATTATGTTGTATATCCATATCACGTCCCCTCTTGCTTTATTTCATTTTTAAACTAAACAATCTTATTGTCTCCTCACACAGAAGCCTTTCCAAGCTAACAGTCATTTTCTTTTTCTGTCTCTGACCCCCCTCTATTTCTGATATATCTCATAAGATTGTGGTGACCAGACCTGGACACGGTACTCCAGATGAGGGTGTACCACTGATTTGTATAATGGAATTATAATATTTGCAGTGTAACTCCCTAACCCGGTCTTTAAACGTCATAACACTTTATTTGTTTGCTTTTTGACTGTCACTGCACATTGTTCAGCTGTGACACTTAGCTTTTTTACCTGAGTGATTACAATTAAGATAAAACCCAGCAATGCTTGGGTGGTTTTCAAATTATTCCTCCAATGTTTGCTACCTTGCATTTGTCACTGTTTAAGTTTGAGAGGTCTTTCTAGAGTCCCTTGGCCAGTCTTGACTAACCTAAATATTTCTGCATTCTCAGCAAATTTCACCACCTCACTGTTCTGTCCATTGTCAAGGTCACTGATAAATCTGTTAAGTGCAGGACCTAGCATAGGTTCTTGGAATACCTCAGTGTTACCTTTTTTTTTATATTGAAAACTGACTATTCATTTGTATTTTTGTTTTTATCTAGTTTCTAATTCATGACAGTACTTTGCCACATCCTAGGACTGCTAAACAGATTTTACTCAACTATTTCTTGTGCATGACTTTGTCAAAGGTTTCATGAAAGTTTAACTACTTTTGTCTATTGGGGTTCCTTTATCCTCTACCCTGTTGACATGTTCAAAATTCTAGTAGGTTAGAGAAGTATGTTTTTCCTTTGAAGAAGCAGTGCTTTTGTCTTTCCAAATGGATCTAGGTGTTTTTGAACTCTATTAAATTGATTAATCTAGTAATTAAATAATACTCCTATTTCTTATATAGCACTTTTCATCAGTAGAGCTCAAAGCGTTTTACAAAGGAGATCAGTAACATCATCTCCATTGCATAGGTGGGGAAACAGAGGCACAGAGCGGGGAACTGACTTGGCTACCTAGCAAGCCAGTGGCCAAGATGGGCATGGAACATAGGTCTCCTCCTGTCCTAGTTGAGTTCTCTATCCATTAGGCTACACTCCCTAAAGTTTAGCAGTCTTTAATTCCCAAGATCACTTCACAGTCTGCTTTTGAAATTGGTGTCCTGTTGCATTTGTTACTTAGAGTAAATTTCCTGATTTACCTCCTCTGGTGTCCTTCACAATGATGTGCATCTACAGTTGTGATTTCCAACAGCTGCTGGAGTCCTTAACTATGGTGACTGAGGCTTGATATTTGACATGGTGAATTTTCTTTAGCTCAGTCACCTACTGGAAAGATATGAAGAGGAAACATGGCTAGGAGCTCTGATTCTATATACAGTGCACTGATCTGGAATTGGGGAGAGGAGAGAGGAGAAAAGAGCGGCGTCTAGACAGCTGAAAGAAGGATTTTGACTTTAATCTGGTCTACACTAGAAAATCAGGCCAATCTAACTAGGTTGGTCAGGGGTAGAAAAATCCACATCTGTGAGTGGTGTAGTTAAGCCAGTCTAAGTCCCCTGGTAGACAGCACTACGTTGACCCAAATAATTCTTCTCTTGACCGTGCTATCACCTCTTGGGGAGCTGGATTACTTACACCAAGAAAATCCCTTCTGTCCTTTTTAGGGAGTGTCTACACTTAAAACACCACAGTAGCACAGCTGTCACTGTAGCATTTTAAGAGTAGACATGCCCTTTTAAAAATTACTCTGAGAAATGGCATACATCTGCATGTTAGGTTTTGTGCCACAGTGAGAGAGAGGGGGAACCGTACTCTTTTCAAGTAGAAGTGTGATTAGCAGAGCTGCTGCTGCTGCTGGCATTCCCAGGGTTATAACTGTGGCAAACCCTTAGCTTTCTGCTGTTCTGCTGATGCCTACTTTAACTGGCTTTCAATATTCTGCATCTTTACCTGGTTGGACTAATATAGAGATTTTACCTTTTTATCACTGTCCAGCATGTAAAGGGAATTTGGGCCATATATGTATATTATTGTCCTGCAGTTGTAGAAATTGAGTGGGGTTCTAGGCTGAGTGGGGACTTCTGTGCTCCTATAAATCAATTAGCTACTCTTGAAAATCACACCCCTAATGTCACCGCTGAACAGCTTGTGTTTGGGGCACTCTTAGATAATGATTTTGGAAGCTGAGGTGCCCTCCTCTATACACTTAGGCCCTGGGTCATTTTCATTAATCTGGCCTTGAAGAGATTGTGATATAAGAAGATTTAGTTGGGGATTGGTCCTGCTTTGAGCAGGGGTTGGACTAGATGATCTCCTGAGGTCCCTTCCAACCTGATATTTTATGATTCTATTATATGATTATCTACCAAATAAATAATGTTGTGAGTTGGGTTAAACCTTGTTATAGGTTGAGTTAAAACCTTGTTAAAACTGAGGTGTGAACATGTTTTCAGTTCAGGTAGTTGTGAGACAATTAAGAGGCCACACCTAAAACAAGCCCTACCAATCTGCCCAGAATCTAGAACCATGAAGGCAAAGGATTTGACTGAGTAGTCCTTTGCCTAGGTGGGCTTGTATTTTGTGTGTGAAAAAGTCAAGCTGGAATGAAAGACACAGAAGGTCAGAGAATCAGAGGTAAAAAGCTAAAAGTCAAGCAAGAGCCTATGAGCACAGAGCATGGGCTTATCTACAGATACAGTGCTGCAACGGCACCACTTGCAGTAGTGAAGACACTACTATGCCAATGGGAGAGCTTCTCCCATCTGTGTAGTTAGTCCACCTCCATGAGAAGTGGTAGCTACATTCTCCCATTGATATAGTGCTGTCCACACTGGGGTTTGAGTCGGTATAATTATGTCACTCAGGGTGTGGAGTTTTCATACCCCATAGCAATGTGTTTCTACCAATGTAAGTTTGTAGTGTAGACCTGGCCTATGGCTCTCTGGAAAAAGTTTGTGTGTGAGAGAGAGAGCTTTTGAGTCTTAGATTGGGTAAAAAAGCTTGGGCCTGTAAGCTAAGCAACTGTTCCTTTGTTTCTGGTTCCTCCTGCATTCAGAGAAGCAGGACCTTGTATATCCCTTGCAAATAAACAAGATTGCATTGAAGAAAATACCAGACTCTATCATCAATTTCCAATCCCAACTGGAATCTCCCTGGGCCCCAAATTTTGACTAGCCACATGGGTCAAAAAGGGAGACAGTAAGGGGGTTGAGAGTCCTGACAACTAAGTGGCTTTGTAAACAGATTAAGCTGTTAAATATCATAGGCCTTGGACACGAATGGGAAGAGTCTCTGCTTATTAATACTGGGTTGGCTCTTTTTGGGGGGAATGAATTGGTAGTTGCCTACTTCTCTTTTTAATCTCCCTAGCTACATTTGAATGCAATGAAGTGATCTGTGAAGCCTTGTTAAGTCCTTTCTGTGACTGCCCTCCAGGAATTCCTGGTGCTTATGGGCCATGAATTAAAAAAATAAACTACTTCTGCCTCTTTCTTTTCCCCCTCAGAGTTGGAGGTAAGAGTGTTGGGAGGTTCTTCTGCAGTGCTGGAGTGAGAACCAGGTCACTGAGGAGACTGCCAAAACTTTGATGCAATTACTAACAATAAAAATGGGCCTTTCTCTCTCCTGCGCCACGGTGCTGCAGCAGGACCCGAGGCTGAGAATGGAAATCTGGGACTGTCCCACTGGGAATGAGACATTAAATGTCTTTGTTTTGCTGGTGGTGGTGATCTGAATGCCTGATGTGGCAGGGCCTGAATGCCTGTGTGATGCT
Source organism: Dermatemys mawii (assembly GCA_007922305.1). NCBI lineage: Eukaryota > Metazoa > Chordata > Testudines > Dermatemydidae > Dermatemys > Dermatemys mawii. Next base: position 1,611,004 of record ML677379.1, read on the forward strand.
GAGTTCTAATCAATGCTGACATCAGATGCTTGAGCAACAGGATGTCCAAGAAAGATGCTGTGCCCTGCTTTTTAAAATTCTGTCTCATTCAGTAATGAATGGCAAACAAGCTCCATTTAGACGTTCTGCAGCAAGTAACAAACACCAGAGTATCTCGGCCAAAGAGAAGGCCCTACTTCTGGAATTGGAACAGTTTTCATAAATCCCACTATCTATTACTAAATCAATACTAAGAGGCCAACAACAAAGAACTACCTGGATTAAAATGAGGAGTCAGATATATTTTTTGGAGTCTGGATGATTTGGCGAGTCATATTACCATAGCATTTCTTGTTCAGCCATGGTATATGGCATTAACTAAAAATCAAGACAAAACTAACACCTTTCACTGGGCCATGAAGTTGCTGGATCAAAGGCAGGTTTCCCATCTGAATAAAATCTACTTTTTAAAAGAAATTATGGCTATTCTAGAAGAAGGTAGTTATATGGAGTCAAAAATTCCTAGTAAATTGCTGTAATTTTGAGGAATGTCATTATTAAACTAAGAACAATCCAATCTAGGCTTAATTAGATTTAATTGAGTAAAAAAAGCGATCAGTATTTTCCACCTTAATGCTGTTTTTTTTTTTTACACCCAAATTTGGCAGAAAGCTATTTCAGTCTCTTAATTATATTTGTTTTTGTAGCTCTGCATGTATGCTGGGAGAATCAACTTTTTTTGCAAAATGTAACAGTTTGTCTTTGACAACCAGAGTGATCAATTTCCTCCACTTGGACAGGAACTGGGCTGCCAACACCAGCTGCAGATCTGACTACAGCAGAGTGTGTGGGGTCACTTACCTTTAGAGGTAGATGCTGTTGCACATTTGCTACTAAAACGTACTTGAAATGACATTTCATATCCTGTTATCACCAACTGAGTTTTGCTTGACGACAATCAAACACAAAATATTAGGAATGTCTGTCTAGACTGTAGTGATATTTTTCAGTGCCATTGTCTAATTGAGTTAATTTTCAGAGCTAGAACAGAATAACTTACCATAACCGTACCTATTGAAAGCCAATTTCCAGATAGCATTTGGCACCAAGTGTTTGAAAGGTGCTGAATACCCCCAATTTAAATAGTGTAATTATACGGAGACGTACTTGTAGAAAGCTTTCTCTTCCCACCCACAAATTAGGGTTACATACAGTTTTTGTTACCTCTGCTTGACAGCAGGCTGGTCTCAGAAAAGATTCCATAAACTTTACAAGCAATTTTCTTTATGAAGAAATATCCTAAATTGTAGAAATACTTAGACTTACCTCACTCCCTGACACAATGTTCAATAGTTGGTTTTGTTTAGGAGAAGTCTATTTACATCCTACTTTATAACTGCACATTTGCAAGAAAAAATACTCAATGAAATATAGGGCCTGACTTGAGAAATTTTTTTCAGTTTTTCAGACTCAGTTTTATGCCTTCAATTAATTGTGAAGGTAAAAATGACGGCTTAGAACCATTTTAAAAATCAGGCCTATTACCTTGTGTCACTAGATATGGAAAGAAGAGATTCAGAAGAATAACCTCAGTATCAGAGGGGCATTACAGTCTCAGGGTATGTGAGATTTTGTAGTAGTATAAAATAGTTAAATATTAATGCTTTACACAGTAACAGTGTAGCACCGTTTATCTGAGAACTGTAAAACACATTACAAACATTAGTTACCTCCAAATATTTCTGGAGTGGTAGGTAAATAGAGGTGGGTGAAAAATTCCTAACAAACGTCACCTCTGTCTGTTCGAGAACAGACAACAATTTTCTCTAATTGTATTTATTTGAAATTATTTGCTGAATAATTTTTGGAGATGTCTGGTTGCAAATATTCAGTAACTGAAAAAGGAGGGACACACAGGGCTGTTCATAAGTTTCTGTTTCCTAAGTTGAGCATCGGAACTCCTGCAATCAGATTTCTGGAGCAAATATTTGCAATTACATTTCTGAAATTTGCTTTCCATAAATATTCTGGAATATTCTTTTTCAGCAAGTGTTCTTTCCACTAAACTCATTTTGCTAGAATTTATTTGAAAAATAAATACAAAAGGGGACACACATGGGCATTGGGATTACATTTATGTCATGCATCCCGTTTACACAACTGGGGATCAGTTACAGCTGCCAATTACAGCACTTAATCCTTTAGCTCAAGCTGCAGAGCTCTTGAGGTTCTGGTTCAATCCCTGTTACCTCCAGAATATGGGGTTCATCTCACTAAAGGGAAGTTCATGTGGAATTCGAACGGCAGTGCCCTCAGATGTTCAGGCAGTCTTCTTCTGTTTAGATGTTTGAAAGATGTAGGCTAGCAATTTGGGAATCTGTTACCCCCACGTACACAGTGTGTTTCCCCTAAATGTGCACGTAAGGAATTTTTTGATCAGAAATTTCCCACTGCTATAGTGACCTGCTGGTATGAAGTGTCCATTTGCAAAAATGTAAGTCGCTGTCTAACTCTGACTTAATTTTTATTTTTTTGTCCACAGTACAAACGTGGTTTTGTGTTTGAATATTTGTATGGAGAGGATTGTGTGTACTGAAAAAAGAACCCTCTTTGGAAACAGCACTGATAGAAGCTGCATTGTTGTTCTGTGCTTCTCTATACAGTTTGTAGGGACTCATGCTGCAAGAGCCTCTCAGATAAAGCACAGCGAAGGCCTATGCATAGCAATAATCACAATGAGAGACTGTGTCCTGCTAACGTAACTCATTTGTCAGGGTGAAATGTCTGGGAATACAAAGTGATCATTAAAAACGAGTGCATAGGAAAACTGTTTCCTTGCTTGTGGTGTTTATGAATACTCTGCCTATGCAGTGGATAACCAATGTTTAATATTCTTGTACTGTCAGCATAATGAGACAATGCAAGAGCCTTGTAGTTATATGTGAAATAACTTCATTATTTAAACTTTGACCACAAATCAATTTGCCAACCAATTTGCATTGTTATTTCAATGACCCACCACCCGCTTCAGGGCAGCCATAAAAATTAACTGTATAGGTCCCCAGTTGTCAAAGGAAAGTGCCATAAGTTAGGTGAAAACAAAAACGAACAGAAAAACCCTGCAAAGGTGCTGATGATTTGTGGTTTCCTTTGACTTCTGTGAGAGTTATGGGTGCACAGCATTTATGAAAACAAGGTAATTTCATTTAGTACCTAACTTTAGACACCTACATCTGAAAACTTTGGCAATCTTTCCAAATGCAATCACATCTGGGTTTAACAGTGCAGTCCTTTAACAGCACAGAACATTGTTACATCAGTGTAGGGAGGGAAGAATGCTCTACTTATCTGAAACTGCAGGGGGAACTCTTATAGGCAGAATGTAGTTACATTGGTATTGGAAAGAAGCCAGGGGCCAACAGGCCTGCCTTTAGCTCTTGTATTTTTCATTGGAAAGACTACCTCCAAAAGCAGAGTACCCCGTAACGCTATGCAATGGAGTCGGCACTGACTCTGAGGGGAAGAGTGCCACCTACTGAATCACTCAAACTGCTTTTTAAAGAACACTGGGTTTTAACCATCCAAGTACAGATAAACCCTGCTTTTGAGAGCACCAAGCTCACTCATGGCCTAAGGCGGTATTATATCTAATTATAACTTTACATGGATGTTCCCTCCTATAATCAAGGAGATCATCCTCTTAGACAGTGAGGCTGTTCCGTTTTCTAATAGATGCCTCTGCGCAGAGCCACAGTGTTTTAGGTTCTTCCTTATCTCTGTTATGTATGTAGTGGAACCCACTATTAGTGACCTTGATTATATATTGGAAAGGAGTGAAAGTCCAGAATTTCTTCAGTTCACTTCTGTGGACTTTGAATTCTCTAATAGTGAAAATCCATTTCACTCACTCTCTTCCTTTGGAATGCAGTATACAATGCTGCACACAGTGCTGTATACAATGCTGCACACAATGCTGTATGCAGTATACAATTCTGCATTCCATCTACCAGATATGTATTAAGTGCTTTTTTTCTTCTGTGCTGTTTGAACAGAAGTGAAATGAGAAGAGGAGGAAAATTGCCATTGCTCAGTGGGAATGAGGAATCCCTGCTTTTGATTTGCTGTAGCTGCTCCAATCAGGAGTAGGGACAGAAAAGGGGTCCATCTTGCTCCAGCTGCTCCCTATTATGAGTGAGAATACAACTTTATGATGATTTATTAATCATGTTTAATTATGGCAGTGCCTGAGGGCAAACCAAAAATGGGGCCCCACTGAGCTAGGCACTATGCAAACAGAGTAACAGTCCCTGGCAGGGCAGGGAGCAGAGTGAACAACGGGGTGCCAGCAAATGCAATGTATGTTAGTTCCATGATTTTTTAAAGGGGGTTTAGTGAGAAACGGATAAGTAGATTGTGGGGCTAGGGGTGAGGGGGGGAAGTGAAGGGAGAGGAGACATTGAAGGGATTGGGCATGAGGGGGACAGGGTAGAGGGTAAGAGGGGTGGATGTGGAGTGACGCTGAGATGGAAACTAGGTATGTCTACACTGCAAACAGGAGCTATGATTGCTCCTGGTGTAGGTGTACCCAGAGACAGCTCTGCTCTAGCTCAAATAACAATAGTAGTGTAGTCATGGCAGTAGGGGTGGTGAGACAGGCTGTACCTCCCTGCCCAGAACTCTCTGTGCATACTGGAGTGGCTAGCCTGAGATGCTGTCCAGGCTCTGTAGCTTCACTGCTAGTGATACTTACAGGTAGCTTTGATTTAGCTAGATCAAAATTAACTTGTGTAGGCCTCCATGTGCTATAATTACACCTCCTGAGGGCAATGTAGATACACTCTGGGAGAGAGGGAGAGGGCTGGAGTAAACAGCCAATCAGCACAGGACAGAGAAAGTCCAGACAAAACTGCAGAAAGTCCTTTGAATGTCCAGAGGTCCCTGTTTTGGCTGCTTTGGCGAATGGCCCTGCTGGCTGGTTTCTCTCTGCAGTTTTTCCCCAAGGCCATATAGCAGGGCAGAGGCCGCACCATGGCCTGGTTTAAATGTGTACTATAGAGTGACCAGACAGCAAGTGTGAAAAATCGGGACGGGGGTGGGGGAGTAGTAGGAGCCTATATAAGAAAAAGACCCAAAAATCGGTACTGTCCCTATAAAATCGGGACATCTGGTCACCCTAGTGTACTATGACTGTAGGAGGCGAAGCGAGACCATGCCATTACTCCCAGGTTAAAAAAGATGGAGATACATTTCTCCCTTGCTTGTTGTTGAATTCTGCCAAAAGGAACTTTTTTGTGCTGGGGGGACTGATTATGAAAGGTCCACTCTACTATTCAAATGTCACCTTCCAGACTGTGTTCTTTCCAGGACACTAAATAAGTGTCCACAGGTGTCAGTAGCAATTTGTATTACATTGCGCATGTGTAGTGAAGACTCAAAAGCAGTTTTATGTTTTGAGACGTGTATGCAATGACCTTTGCAAACCTGTAATGTTTTTTAGTGGGGAAAAGGTTTGGAGAGACTAGAGATTGTGGGAGAAGAGTTCAAATGATTTGTACGAAAGATTTCCAGTACTTGTTTTGGTCAAGGATTATTCAGGAAGAAATAATCTACTGGGTGTATCACCTGTTGGTCAGTATTTATTCTAAAGCAGCAGCAGTAACAAGCCTGTAGAATGTCACCACATTAGAGCATGACAGCTCCTCCATCATCCTAATTAATCACATTGTGCAGATCGTTATTGTGGTCCTCAGGCTCAGCAGGCCCGGAGAGCCTAGCAATTAAAAGAATTATAGCAACTTACAAGGCAGGCCCACTGTTATTGCCTTGTAACTGCATTTAAAGGTAATTGAATGGATTTTTTGGCTTCCTAGGCCCCACAAAAATAGTCTGCAGGAAGGAATGCTGCATAATGCCTGGAAAGGCTAGACTCTAATTGATAAGTAACTGCACAATAAACAATGTAGTCTTGATTAAATAAATATCATTTGTCAATTGCAGGTGAGCGTTGCTTTCTTTTCTTGCAACTAAAACTTTCAAGCCATTATCTGCAATATTGTATTTCCACTAAAATATGGGTCTGCAGGATAAGGAACATATTTAGCCATCAGTGTGCATGGAACATCCCTCACGTATTCATAATAAATATAAGCTTGCGAGCTTCACGTGATGGAGTGTCCACCCCACTCTAGAATGAGCGGTGTTAAGGTGGTCGGGTAGGCTAAGTAACAGTCTAGGGTGCACCTGAAGAAGGAGCCAGGAAGCAGAGAACTGAGTGATTGCAAGCAGGCCCACCTTTGCAGCAACAGGCAGGGCCTATAAAGCCAAGTGGCTGGCTGCAGGGAAGTAGGCTGCAGTCACTTCCTGAATGGAGGGAGTTGGTAGGCTGGCAAACCCAGAGAAGGGGTGAAGCCAGATGGGCAGGTAGAAGCCCAGGGAAACAGCAGTGAGAGGTAAGATGACACGGAGACCTTGGCTGCTTGTTATTGGATACTTGGGCTGGAATCCCTTACCAACCAGTGGAAAGGGGCAAGGATGTTGAAGATACCAGCTAGCCAGTGGGTCTGGAAAGACCAAATTCCCTGGAAGGGGAGGAGGTTAGTGACCTTGCCAGAGGACCAAGCCACGTAGAGGAGACTGCAGTTGCTGGAGTGAGAGGAGCTGCACAGTAAGACAGGATGGGGGACAACATCACTGAAGGGGGAGTACAAGCCTGGCAGAGTTAATTCCCAGGACGGCCAGCAGGAGGTGCCACTGCAGTGAGAGGACCCCATGATACTCTTATTGAAGTCAATGGGAGTTAGGTGCCTAAATACCATTAATGATCTGGGTACCTGTGACAGGTAACCCCAACTTTCAGCACTCCCTCAATGGAAGGTTGGTTCATCGTAGGTGTGCTTTCTAATCACTTGGGGGCAGAGGTGCAAGGAAACCTGATCTTAATGTTCACTGTGGCCTTGTGTGCCCCCATGTCTGATCTACTAGTATAGCTTAGTATCCTGGCCACTGGCTTGACAAGCTTTGCTGCAGATTTGTAGGGGATGCCAGAGCGCACACTGTGTGAATGAACAAATTGAAAATTTCCAAGGGTATGTTGTACATGGGCATGTGGAAAATATTTGGAGGAGCCAAATACGTTTTAAATATTTAAATGAAGGCTTGGAGAAATTTTTCTTTTTGCCCCGTGGAAGGCTGAATCACAGCTCACTGTTGTCTCTCACTTAGATGTGTGTATTTCCCCAGTAAAGAAAAGTCCCATGTGGCAACAAGCTGAGACATCATAAACCTTCCAGCTTCATCTTACTGATGAACCAAGTTCTCTAACATCTCCTTAGGTGCTGGTTAAAATCTTTCCTGTGATGATGATGTAGTGGGTAGAGTCTTTGGTGGACTTTCTCAGGTAGCCATTTTGTCTTTTCAAACTGCATTGCTTCTTTGGTGTGTTACAACTTCTCCCACAGCATATTTACTGTATTACTTTAAATGACCCTATCCACTCTAGAGAGTATCATTTGCTGGCTAGAAAGTTGTCAAGGGAGTCAACATTATCCTTGCACCCCTTGCCTTCCACCAAAAAGAGCAGTAAGATATGGGCCAGATCTTCAGTTTTGTAAATTGGTGTCATTCCCTTGTCTTCAATGAAGCTATGGCAGTTCACAACAGCTGAGGATCTGGCCCACTTTGAACTGGAGAGGAATGTGGTAGAGAATCTTGTTCAGAGTACTGAGTATGAGGCTGTCTAATAGATTTAACGACTTGGGAAGGCTGAGATTGGTGGTGCTCTTGGAATTATCAAGTTAATACTGTTAATTATTTAAACAGAAGATTCAGTTCTTTTAAGAGCACTTACCACCATTCTGTGAGTTAGTGATGACAAATGATAGTTAACTTCAAGGGTCAAATGGCAGGAGATAAACAAACGTTATTTGTATGGCAAGCTGTTCGGGCCAGGGACTGTCTAGAACTCTGTTTGTAAAGTGCATAGCGTGATGAGGCCCTTGCTCTTCAGTTAAGAAAAAGTATCATATAAGGGGATCAAAGGATGAAATTTCCCCATAGTTGAGTAATTGCTACCTTAGCCCTGGATAACTCTACTCAACACTCATGAATGGTAAATCTCTTACTTGGCTTGATGATCAGGGTATTTTGATTCCTGTTCTGGAAAAGGATTTAGATTTGTAATGAATTCTATTTAGTAATAAGCTCAGGGGGATGGTAGCCATTTAAACTAAATCAAATATCCTACAAACTGACTATGCTATAAACACTGGCACCTGAGTGTTAAGTTCCTAAATGCATATTTGGACACCTGCCTGATTTTGAGCTTAGCAGTGGAGGGGATCCTGTTGGGTATCTGGAGGCTGATGGTTATTAGCAGTGGGGAACTTACAGTAAATGTGCTTATAATAATACTGCAGAGATGGGCAGCACAGAAATGCACAACAATAAATTCAGCCTAAATTTTCAAAAGTGAGTAGTGATTTTTTGGGGGCTACAACTTTATGGTGTCCAACTTGAGACACCTAGGAGTCAGATTTTCAGAACTGCTGCGTACCTGCCCTCAAACAATCAGTCTGCTTCAAAGTGTCTGAAACTGGGCACTCAAAATCATTAGTCACTTGTGAGACTTACATTCTTGTTCGAAGAACATAAATGTAATTAATCACTTTGTTAAACAGCATAGATCAAAAAAAAATCTTGCTGCTCAGACATGGGGAAGGTATAACATCTTGTTAAGAGCTAAAGGAATTTATGGGAAGTAATAAAGACTATCTAATTTCATCCTCCAACAGCAAGGCCATAGCTGTTTAGTTTGGAGGAAATCTCTGTCTTGAGGGTGTTTCTATGTTGGCTGAGACAATGGTATCCTAGGAAGACCATGTGTTTAAAAACCTGTGGCAAACTACACTGTTTCCCTTTACAATCCTTCCCATGCAAACATTTTTGTGTAATGCTAAACTCCTGTGTTGGAATATTTTTCATGAGGACAAAGGTTCTCTGACAGGCAGGAGCCTGCTGCAGTTAGGATGCTTCAGAAGTAACATACCCATTTTCAGTTTGCAAACTCAGAAATTATGTCAGATATTTGTAAAGCACGAGGAAGTGAGAAACTTCATGTTAAGGGCTAGATTTTTTTCTACATTTCATGGTAATTACTATGCTCCACGGCTCCTTAGAATTTTACAATTTTGCACAAGATCTCTTTTCTAAATTCTGTTTTGCTTTCCTTTTTGCTTTGGGCCAATTTGTCCAGTAAGAACAAATTTTTCATCTCTATGGAAATGCCTTTTGCCCTAACAATTGCTCCACTTTCAGTTTTCTCTTGTGAAAACTCTTTCACAAGCCTTTTATTTTAATGGAAAAGTGAAAAATGCAAATAGAAGCTGTAAAACAAAGATTTCCTACCTGCTCCTTCTGTTGGATTTGCCAACTCTTTATAAATTCACCTTACTCTAAAAGCAGCACTTTGACCCTTCCAGAAAGTCCTATAATTTGCCTTTCTGGCTCTTCTTTTCAGGGGTGATTTAAAAATCCACTTATGGAACTTCCATGCTATTTAAATATTATGGGTTTGAGTTTTAAATGAAAGAACATTCCCTTCAGGCTTGTTGGTGTAGAGAAGTATTTGGCTGTTTGCTTAGTGTCTCATCAGCCAGATAATCAGATTATGGTGTTTGGCTCAGCAGCCCTGAAGGAAAGGAAGTAACAGACAGATATTGCTACTACAGTCTGTCTTGTTCAGACTGCTGTGGTTTAAGGGTATAGAGAAAAATCAAGGAGCAGGAAGCAGGATGTCTAAATGGAGGGGAGAGATGGAACAATTGCAGCAGTAGAAATGAGGGCCTGGCATATGGAAGGCTACAATTATTTGGATCCCAGGAACTGAGTGTCCCTGGAACACAAGAAGAATGATTTTATTTTACTGCTTGTGTCCCAATGTGTTTGGTGCTGTACAAGCACAAAGAAAAGAAGAGTCCATGCCCTGAATTGCTCACCCTTAGTAAGACTAACAGACTTCTTTCCAGAAAGGGGCACAACATACAAATAAAGTGGGTCTGGCAATGGTTGGCCCTGTTGCAATACATAGTTTTTAGTAGGCTACCCACAGCTGTCCCTGAGCTCTGGAGAAGGTGTCAGAAGAGAGGTTTTAAAGGGTGAATAAGGGAGACAGAGTGTGGGTGAGAGATGAGGAGGTAGGAAGGGATGAGGTTACAGGAACAGGTGGATGAGTTAGCAAATCGCAGGCAAGAAACCTCAGGGTTAGTTACCAAACTGTGATTATAATTATGAGAATAAGAGGGAAGGCCTGGGTCAAAATCCAAGAACAAGGTGGATGGGGGAGTAGATAACAGCTGGATGGATGGAGTGCTGTCTTGAAGGAGAAAGGGAATGAAGCAGCAGGGATCCAAACATGCTAGTCCTTTGGTGATGACTGGGGAAATGGGATAAGAGGAAGGAAGTCTGCTAGCAGAAAAAGTTCCTGCAGAGGTAGTGTTACAAGGGATAATCCTGGTGTTGGGATGTGCAAGGAGAAGAAGAGGGTGAATGGACCTTAGGAAGTAAAGTAGGGCAACGAGAGAGTAACCCGATCAAGACTTTCTACTCCTGGGAGACCTAGATGGTCAGAGAGAGTGTGATCTTTCCTGGGGCATGGATTCATTTTCTATGTTAAAAACAAGCTTTAACAGGTCTAACAATGATTTGAACAAGAACAGAATCAAGCCGCCTTGTAGCAATGATTACTAGAAGGTGACTGGGCTATGATCTGAATCAAAGGAGATGATTCTTTTATTCATTTATTGAAAGATGTCTAATATTTTAGTGTGAAATCTGAAATTCTGTGGCCCACTTTGAATGCTAGAGCTGATATTTGTGATTGAGACATTGTTTCACAGGATAGGGATGGTCCTAATTAGGGTGACCAGATGTCCTGATTTTATAGGGACAGTCCCGATTTTGGGGTATTTTTCTTATATAGGCTCCTATTACTCCCACCCCTGTCCCAATTTTTCACATTTGCTATCTGGTCACCCTAGTCCTAATAAAAGCCAGCCTGCATTCCTTACAGAAGAAATTAGTCAACAGGGAGCGATGACCTCCTACGGTTAAAACTTCATTAGTTACAACAGAAAAAAGAGCAATTTTCAATAGTGCTATCAGTGATGCTAATAAACACTAGTTATTCAGTGGTCCAGAGGATGCTTGCTTGAAGGTGTGCAAACTAGATAGAGGATGAGACAAAAGAGGAAAACCAAACCAAAACAAAACAACACGGTAGCTTAGCCATGAGAAAATGAAGATACCTTGCCTGCATAACAGAGAGAAAATCCTTGTTCTCAACACCCTTTTGAGGCATCAGGAAACTTTAATATTTAAGGAGGTAGCCTGATACCAGGTCGTTAAGGCAATAGCCACATTTGAGACAAAAAGATAATCTTTTGGATCTCTGGTAATTGGAAAGTTCTTCCAGCAAAGAAAAACAGGAACTGATTAGTGCTTGTCAGATTAACGTACTGTGCAAACATCGATTCTCATAAAGTCACTGATACAGGTAACACCCCTGTTTTACAACATGAGATTAGTGACTTGAGTCACTGAGGGAGTCAGTAGTAGACAGCAGATTAGAAATTGGGTGTCTCTGGTTTTCAGTTCTGTGCTTAAACCTCTAGACAAGGAGGCAAAGTTAGAAGTGATCTGAGAGAGTCTGCAAAACTGAGGAAAAATTGGATACAACAGACACACTGGCCAGAATAATAGAGAAAGTGCAGGCAGCTGAGAAACACATGTTGAGACAAACTGAACTGAACTCGGTACATGTAATTATGAAGTTATTTCACTTTTTTGGCAGCAAAGCATCACTTAGAAAATCATATAAATTAGATTCCCTTTTGGCCAGTGCTGATCTCAGATTCATTTTTACATCAGTAACTACATTGACATCAATGAGTTACTCCTCTTTCACACTGGTATGAGACTCATACCAGCAACACGCAAACTACATGTGAAAGGCATGTCTAGCACAGAGCTGATTTTTAGAATTCCCATGAGAAAGAGCATCCACGAGCAAGACACTGGAGATGTTATTCTGAGTTCTGTACCATACCCTTAAGATGGGGTCTGTGTGCTGAGAGCAACCCACTCCTTGGAAAATATTGACTATTGGGGGCAGAATACTATTTTTGCTTTCATCAGTGATGCAAGGTATAAGGAAATGGCACTTCTCCAGAACATTTTTGGGCATAGTTTCCCCAAAGAGTGAGCTCAATGAGACTACTTGTGTGTCAAGCTAAACATGTGCAAAAGTTTAAGCAGGATTGGGGGGCGTCTGTTACCTTTTGTGAATTTTTTTTTTTAAAGTCCCACATAATGGATCAAGCTTTGTTCCTGGATCAGACAATCCATGAATGTATCAACACTGGATTAAAAATATAAAATGAGGCAGAACAAGGAATCTGATATTAATTTGTGAGCTAAGAGCCTTTCCAGCTAACGGTGGCTTATGCAGTCCTAAAGGTGCCCCAACAACTACTGCCTACCACTTTCTCAGCAGATAAGTCACTGAAGGAAAAGCACAGGAGCCTTTTGAAAACATTGCGCTAATCTGAAAATGACCTCTTGGCAGGTGATGAACTAGTAGTGTGTCTCCCAAGCACATGTAGCTGACAGTGTTTTGAAGGCAGCAGAAATTAACTACGTCAGAATTTATATCTGAGTAAGCCCTGCTAATGCCCCCATTACTGCAGTTTCCAAGGAAAGACTGTGTCCACGTGATTCTTGCGCGACACCAGTGAGATTAACTCACTTCTGAAAAGGACAAGCTGTTTCTTTCTTGGCTGACTACGGCATGTTTATACTTTCTAAAGAAAGATGGCACTGAAGGTTAGAGCTGGTTGGAAAAAATAGATGAAAAGAAAATTTCAATGCTAAATGGAAACATGTTTTTTAAAAAAGCATTTGGTCTTCTACATTCCCTTTCAGCCAGCTCTACTGGAGGAATATATAGAACAGGGAGTCTTTTCAGAGGGTGTCTTTCTAATTGCAGCTGGCTGATCCATTTTCTAGTTTGTTCACTTTTTGCTGTCGACAACTCCATTTACAATGTTGGGAGAATCTGTGCCAGAACCTGCACAGCCCACAGCTTAGGTCCTGGCCCTTGACATAGCCCCTTTGTGCTGCTCCAGAGGTGCAAATGGGCTGTGAAGGGCAGCTGAGGACTGAGGGGACATATCTCAGGTTGCAGAGGGCCGGTGTATCCAGCTCTCTGCAACCCCCTGGCAGCTGCTGGTGTAGATGTTTTGGGGACATGGCTGGAGAAACAGACTGGCTAGAGAGTTTCTGTGCTTAATTGGGCAGGGGCCACTACAAGCTGGCACAAGTCAGGGGCAGTGGAGGTATCCCAAAAGTATGTGTGTGGGGAGGAGGGGAGGGCAAGGGCCCCTGCCCCCTCTTGGCCCCATCCCTACCCCTCCTCTTTCTCCTTAGGCCTGGCCAAGTCGGACCAGGGAGCTTGGGTGCCTCCATCTGCCTGGAGTTGGGGGAGCACGAGAGCAGCCTCTGGCCCATATGCCTGTCCCCCACCACGCCCTGGACCTCTCACCCAGGGCAGGTGAAGGGTCTGCGGCTCCCCACAGCTGCTCACATGGCTCTTACCCCAACCTGACTCCGGCTGGGGGGTGGGCCTCAGAGCCGCAACCCAGCTATGATAAGAGTTGCCTGGGCAGCTGTGGGGAGCCACGGACCCTTCACCTGCTCTGGGCAGAGGTATGAGGGTTGGGGACATGTGCTGGGGGCTGCTTTCAGGGGTGGTGGTGGTACCTACGTGGAGTGGCCCATGCTATCCACAGCTTCTAGCCTGGCCAGAGGGAAGGGATAAGACCTCAGGATGTCGGTGGGAGGACGGGGCAGGGGGAGAAGCAGAGGGACAGGGGTGCGGTCCATGGTGACTTTCACCCTGGCACAAGTTAAAGCAGCTCTGATATTGCTTGAAATTGCACCAGGAGGTGAACCAGTGCCTGACTAGCCACAGGGATGGCTGTTGTGGGATGATTCAGCTGTGTCCGGGTGTGGTATTCTGGGTGTGGTGTTCTGTCCCATCTAGTCCACCAAGACCACTTAGAGAGAGAAAATGAGTCTATTCGACCGCCTTAGCTACCAGCCACCTGATTTTTAGCTCATGCTTTATAGAGGTTCATGCACTAAGTTCCAGAGGCCCCGGGTTTGATCCTGCCTGCTGATAACTGAGATGTGTCAGCATTATATGAGCTCTACTCAGCTGGACCCAGCTCACGGCCCCCTGTTAAATGGCCGGTGAGGAGAAGGGACCAAGTTAACTGGAAATTGTATGTGATCAGCTGTTGGTATCAGTGTCGGGTGGAATTGTCCAGGTACGTTGTGGGATAAAGACCAAGACACAGAGGTTTTGATTCCACCCAGCCTGCTCCTTTGAAACTGCGGGGGTTTTAATTTAAATAGTTGTTGCCTGGCTCTTGAGGTGAGAGGGAGAAGGATCATGGGGGGAGGGGAGGAGGACGGGGCTCTAGAGTGATCAGAAAGGGAACCTCAGTTGGTCTCTTACCAGTTTAGGCCTTCCCTCTGAGAGGGAGAAGTAGAATGGTTACTGAATGCCTTGTTGGTTTGGTGAATACCTTTATTATGTTTAATCTGGCTAAATACCATTTTAGTGGCTTTTCAAACCCAGAGGCAAGGTATTGTAGAGATCTGCAGAGTCCTCTTAATAGATTTAGGAAAGCAGCCTGGATCACCTGATGTGCACAGGCAAGTGTCCTAAGACAAAGCTTAGAGCAGGGGAAGGAGCTGTACTAGTGACCCAGAGACACTGGTGCTGAACAAGGTTTGTGCCCAGAAAGGGGCAGATCATGACTCTAGGCCAGTGTTTCTCAAATGTGCCCAAGAGGGGCTTTTCTTGTGGCCACCACCTTCTGGGCAGGGATGGGGGCAGGAGGGAGAAGCAGTGGTCCCTACCCCGGGTCTGCCAGCAGGGGTTGGGTCCCGCCCTCCTCTGCAGCCACAAATGCTGGAGGAGCAGCAGCTAGTGTGCGTTCCCCTCTTCCCAGGGTGGTGGGGCTCGAGCTTTCGGCTTCAGCCCTGGGGTGCCAGGTGCTGGGCTCTGGCTGCAGGGTTTCATGCTCTGTCCCCCAGCCTGGGGGCTTCGGGCCCCAGCCTGGGGGCTTCGGGCTCCAGCCTGGGCTTATCTCCGCCCCACACTGCCTCCCTACTCACCTCTCCATCCACGGCTTAATGTGTCCTCTGGCTTGCTGGGGCAGTGTAAGTCTGCTATGAAAAGCGATATTTGCATGTTTGTTTGTATCACTCTTCACTGCCTCACAGTTAGCTGGTAAGTCTGCTGTGAAAGGTGATACATACAAATATTCATATATCAGTTTTCAGAACAGCACCCTTACTAATTAGCATGTCTTTTAAAAAAAAAAAGGCAGACAAAAAAGCAGAAGAAACAACAACAAAATAGAGAAAAATGTGCAAAGCACCTTATTTTGTTTCTAGTCTGTTTAGGTCCAGTAAAGAATAGAGACAACTGTACATTATTTGTATTATAGAAATCTGCAAAAAAAACCCTACATAAATAAATTATAATGATTTGGACATGTAACTGTGCATATGTATTTGTTTTTCCTAAAGTTAATTTAGTATTTTAGGAAAACTTGTCTGCGTGGCCACCAGCAAGAGTTGGTGGCTGCGCGCTCAGGCCACCAAAAAATTTCTTGGGAGAACTCCTGTTCTAGGCAACCATCTTCTCTTGCCAAAAGTTTTCCTTTTCATTTTCAAGGTCAGAAGTGTCTTTTCTTTCTTGACATGATTCCCTAAAATAGTCTCATGATAGAGACCCAGGCATCTCTCCTCTTTCCTTTTGGAGTCCAGGGAAAAATATTGGCCATGTTAACGCTACAATAACATGTTAATCACTAATTCATTTGTATCCACTGTTGTAGTGTTACTCATAATGAACTCATTTGGCTCAATATCAAGCCAAGAGAGGATAATAGATTTGTAGCAATCAGTATTAATGGGGATTCACACATCTTTCATTTCAAATGGTTATATTCCTTAATTAGCATCAGAGAAATGTACAGAATTTTTCTTGTTTTAATATGAATAAAAGATTTAATAGGGTTGGACATAACTTGTCCTAGTGATTTCTGGGAGTGCTTATTTGCATCATTAGGATTATAAGTCACTTGTGCTGTATAGCCGCTGAAAAGAGATGCTGCATCTGGCCAATCAGGCTTTGGCCCTTATTAAGTCTTGTCCTGAGCCTGTCATCCCTCCACCAGCCAAGAGCGTATCTGTTCATTCTTCATAATAACCCAAGCATGGCATTAATAACAGACATATCTGAAACAAGTTAAGAAATCTGAGTAACACCTTTGTCATACCAGAGTATCCTCCTTGTGAACTGGGCACACTAAATTTCAGCTGCTATTTTGTTGCCCAGTATCCCAGCTTTTGAGAGCCCTTTGTAACTGTCATGTTGCCTGGAGTGGCTCACAACTATGAATGCCAACCTCAGGGCAGACTGTCAAAAGACAGGGAAGAAACCCCAAATTGGTTGTATGTTCTAGAATTAGATTTCACCAACCCAGTAACAATTGTGAACTCCTAAAGCACTCCAGCTGTCTTATCATGGAGTCACAGAGAGCCCCTTGGGCATTCCATCTACCTTACTACTTAGGCAAGTTGGACTATGTGATAGATGAGTCACTTAAACCAAAAATTACAACAATATTCAGGTTTGGGTTCTGTAGTTTCCGAATTAGAGTATTGGTCTTTTAAGAGGTCTGTTTAGCATATCTGGCACGTAAATACTTTGCAGTGCTGGCTACAAAAGTGACAAGCAAATGCCTGTTCTCACTTTCTGGTGACGTAAATAAGAAGAGGGCAGCATTATCTCCTGTAAATGTAAACCGACTTGTTTGTCTCAGTGATTGGCTGAAAAAGAAGTAGGACTGAATGGACTTGTAGGCTCTGAAGTTTTACATTGTTTTATTTTTGAGTGCAGTTATGTACCAAAACCATTTATATTTGTAAGTTGCTTTTTCATGACAGATTGCACTACAGTACTTGTTGAGGTGAACTGAAAAATACTATTTCTTTTGTTAATCATTTTTACAGTGCAAATATTTATAATAAAAAACATACACTTTGATTTCAGTTACAATGCAGAATACAATATATATGAAAATGTATAAAATATCCAAAATATTTTATAAATTTCAACTGGTATTCTATTGTTTAACAGTATAATTAAAACTGTGATTAATTGTGATTTTTTTTAATTGTGATTTAATTTTTTTAAGTTAATTGCGTGAGTTAACTGTGATTAATCGACAGCCTTACTAAACACTAAATACACTGTTATAACTCTAATATCTATTTTGCTGACTTAGCATACACATAAGCCAGACTGGTTTCCAGCTATGCATTTGTAAGTGTTCAGTGATACCTAGAGACCATGGCATGAGCTGACACCTGGCCTGCCAGTGTCACGGTAAGTCTTTGCAGTCTGCTTTGGATTTAACTATCTTGAGTAATTTTGTATTGTTTGCAAATTTTGCCACCTCACTGTTTATGCCCTTTTCCAGATCATTTATGAATATGTTGAACAGCACTGGTTAGTACAGATCCTGGGGGACACTGCTATTTACCTCTCTCCACTGTGAAAACAGACCCTTTATTCCTACTCTTTGTTACTGATCCATGAGAGGACCTTCCCTCTTATCCCACGACTGCTTAGTTTGCTTAAGAGCCTTTGGTGTGGGACCCTGTCATTGCAATCTCATTCAGTCTTCCTTCCTGGGTCAAAGCAAGAAGGCAGCCTTTGAATTAGATGTTGAAGCCTTTGCAGTATTGCAATAGGGTACTGAGTCAATCATTTTTTTGTGCAGTTCCCTCCTACTCTACAGGCTTCCACTACCACAACAATTGGTTGTTGCCAGCAGAGCTGAGTGAATAATTTGCAGTCTCATATTTGTTTGAGATATTTCCCCTCTTTCTCTGTTCATTATTTGTCCATTAACAGATTGATTTTCTTGAATTTATGTTTGAAAATATGTGCAGAATAATTTCAGCAAGTTATTCTGACTGTAGATCATTTGGAGCAATTTGTTGTTGGAATTCAGTATTTGACATTCATGCTGCATGTGTTAGTTTGGATTGGACTCTCATCTCGTGATATGTCTCTGCTTCCTAGTTGTGTGAGCAGAACTCTGTAGAATTCAGTTCTTATGTCAGGAGATGTTTCTGAGAACGCTTCCATGCATAAACTCATTTTGCTAAAAGATTTATGGAAAACTAATACAAAAAAGGGTTGAAGACTCTTCAAGTTGTTTAAAACCTCAAATAGCCACTGAAACTTTTGCAGTCTTCACCCAACTATAGTTACCAACCTCTCATATATATATATATCTTCCCACCTCTAAAGAGATTATTATCTAGACAGTTCACATCTTGAATCTATTTGCAATCCTAGCTTCTTCTGTCTCATCCTAATTAACTATAATTTCAGAGTCTCATAAGGTGGAAATATGAGACACAAGGTGGCCAGGTTCCAAATGATGACCAAAGCTATTTACAATTTCAGCATAGGGGGCTATTTAGTCTCCAGAAATATATCCAGGACCCCACTGACTATTGCTAAATCTTAAGGAAATAGTTTTAATTTGATAGTGTATTCTTGGGAGCTAGATCCAATTCCTGTTGAAGTCAATGGAAAGATTCCCATTGTATTCAGCAGCAGCTCAGTCAGGCTATAGCTGCAGAAATTGATTATCCTGAAGTTCTTTTCATCTAAGATTAACTGAACTGAGAAGTGAAATCTCTCTCTCTCGCGCGCACACACACACACACACACACACAGAGCAAATCTACTATATAAAGGAAATATGGGTTCTTATGATCATTAGGCATTACTTACTCTTGATGGTAGCTCCTCTTTCTTAAAGGCACATAAACAACCAGGATTTCAGAACAATATCTTCTGTTGTGCTCCTGTTCTGGGATATGGTTAGAGTGGGGAAGGGAGAACACTTTAAGGGAACTCAAATTTTTAGAGAGTTGGAATTTGTCTTGTTGTACAATATTTTTTTCATCATCAATGCTAGACAAGGTGTATGCCAGAGGCTAAAGAAAAGCTACATGTCTGAGAAATGATTATTTTATATGCATGTGATTTTACATCCTTCATCCCAAACTGAAAATTCCTCCATAGCCTGCAAAGGTGAATGCTTGCTTGAATGATCTGTTGCAACAGACATTTGCTCAGGGACAATTTAATTTCTGCTTTTCAGACCTTTCCTATGTTTTTATTAATGTATTTTCTCTTTTTGTTTAGGTCACTAGCCATTGTTTTCTCCATTTGGTCCTCAACTGTTCACTGATGCCAATTTCCAAATACAGTACAGACCCGCTTACACGCGGATGTTGGGAGTCAAGCCATCATGACCACGTGTTAACAGACCTCAGGTTAAGAGGGCCACGCTGAAATATCTTATGATATCTAATATGACAATGACTAAGCATCTGTGATACATCTTTACCAATATTGGCGATCAAAAGGAAGAGGAAACACCAGTAGGCCCACAACACGTTTCCGCTCCACACTTCCTGTCAATTTCTATGTCAGTGAGTTAGTGAGCATATCTGTAGCGCTACATAGCAAGTTCCTTTACTGTGTGTTAATGAGTCTCGGGTGTTAAATAGGTAGCACTGGGAGGCATGGTGCTACTGCGTGTTAAGCAAATTCATGCGTAAACTGGTCGTGCATAAACAGCATAAACATATACTGTACCCATGTTAGGCACCTGTATGCCAATTTGAGCACCTACATTTAGTGCCCAAATGTTAAAAAACTGTCTCAGTGTGCACTGGATGTGTGTGCCTCTGCACAGCCAGAAAGTCTGAATATTAATTTTTCTTAAATTGGTGAGCCACATTTTTTCTACTTTCCAAGCTAAGAAATGTTCCAAAGTGATCTCCAGTCAGAACAGGCTCTCAGCCGATACGAAAAAGTTATAAAACAGGCAGCCTTAAATGAGTTACCAGGTAGCAGCATTGAGCCATAACAGACAATTAACAAACACCATCCATTTCATGGCTTGGATTGCAAGTTCACCAGTAATAATTTCAAATTCAATGACTGCATGGAAGCAAAACTGCTGGGGGCTCAAAATTTGAGTCTCATCTATTAGCATAAGGTCAGCAGGTAAAGCCAAGTGATCTGATTGGCTCATAAGAATTCTCTCTGTGTTGGCTGTGATACAGCACAGTTAGTCTTGAAAAGCCATGAGTAATTTGTAATGGATATGTGTAAAATCACAATAGGCATTCTAATGTGAGAACTATATTGTGTTTGCATCTAATTTTGGTGGGGGTAGCACTTGGACAACACGCTAAGTAGGAATTAATACAATACAATTCATGCTCTATCATGTCGTGTTGCTGGTCTTTCAGAGTGAGCTTTCTTATCACTTTGCTCATAAATCTAGTCCCTCTAGACAAGAAAATTATTATGAAGCAGAATAATAATAGCTTACATTTCAGAGGGCTGCCCACCTTTTCCTCAATATTAAGTAGATCAAGCAGCCCTAGGACTGTTCTCTATTCTGGTGTTAAAATGTTGTATGTTTGGCAGTGGCAAATGAAATCAACACTTCTATTCAATTATTTAGTTTCGCAAAGCAATGTTGTATCCATCTTCTAAGAACCATTAGTACTATGCATAGAGGGCTGAACTCTAACAGTAAGGACAAATCTTTATACCTACGTTGAGCAGGTTTCATTTTGCAAATACCTAAACGTTAAATTCAGTCATTCCACAGAGCTAAAAGAAAGTGTTGTCTATGGGCCAGATCCAAAGCCCACTGAAAGCAGTGTGGGGTCTTTCTATTAACTGCATCTGGCTTTGGTTCCAGCCCATGTCCATTGTAAAACTTTAGGAATATATCACCCCTTTATGCTCCAGATCAACAGGTTTGAAATTGATGTGAGCTAGGCACCTAAATACTTTTGAGGATTTGGGCCTACATACTTATCATATGTTGGTTTGTGTCCCTCATATTACTATCTACCCACATTTCCATTGGTGTTGATAATGCATACTTTAAAGTATTAGAGAATGCGATAGCCCATACCAAATATAGAGACAGCAAAGTAAAGGTACAGATACCGTATTCCTGCATGGGATTGGTTTTATAAACCAAGTCCCTATTTAAATAAAAATATAGTAAGCACTTTAAAGTATGAATAACCAATTTTTTTAAAAAAAATAGTATACATGGGTTTCAGGGTCAAGATTTCAAAAGCAGCATCTCTGAATTTATACCCTCAGTGCTGCAATGCCCAGGTTTTGTAATCTTTTACTTTGTGCAGGCAGAATTACCAATGCCAAAAAGACTGAGATATGGCCACTCTGGAAAATTGGCCTAGAAGCTAATTTTTTTTTTAAATATTCCTCTTTCCACTAGAAGTGGACTTCAAACATATTATAGTTGGGCTTTACTCATAGTACTTAACACCTAATTAAATAAAAGGGCAATTAATTCAAAGAAGCAAAGCAATAGATTTCTCTTGTACTTCCTATGTGTAGCTGGATTTCCGCTCCCCCTGATTAAATTACACATCTTATTTGACTTTCTGATACTTATGAACTTACAGATGGCAGAAATTGTGATATGGTGGTATGTACAGTATTTTAAGGATCAGCTAGAGAATTGCTTCTCTCCCCCTTCCACGCCACCCGCTTGCCTCTGTTATATAAATATATTTTTTTAAAGTGTTTAATTTAATTGTTACAGAATAGCATATGTGAAGACTAGTAATATAGCAATGTGAAACATATCATGAGTCCAGGGGGATAAAATATAAGTAGCCTATTTTCTTTCACACACAAGAGAAGAAAAGCACTTGGATTGAAAAAAGAAATTAAATCTCCTGTACATGAATCTGTCTTAGTGTTTATACTCAGAACCTGCATATCCGATTTATACCTCTCTGAAGGCTGCAATCCAAAATAGAAACAGCATAGGCTCAAAAAGCAGTGTTTCCAGCTTGATTAGCCAGAATCTGTGGATATAATTTAAATAACAGCATGGTCTGCAGATTCATATGCAGTTTCCTACTCACGGCTCACATCTACCTATTGCAAAAAGGAGCTCTTTGTTAAATTGCATTGCACTGTACTGTGCTTCACTGGATCAAGTGATGTGACGTAGTGCAAAATAAACTACATTGTACACCATGTACCCTTATTCTATGGGGCAGATATAATCTCTGTAATGAAACTATAACCGCATGGCAAATACCACGTAAATACATAGTAACTGCATGTGTCTGCAGCTTACTTGTTAATTATGCATTGTTACCAAGTAGTTCAAAGATAAATTACCATGGAACTTGCAGCTTTTAGCTGTTTGAGGGGTCCTAACTTTAGAAACCTGTATAATAAAGTAGTTCATACAGCTACATTGTTTTTATCCATTGTCCACTGGAATGGGGAAGGGATATAGTCCATTTACTTCCCCCCCAAACCACCAGGGATTCAGTGCAGCTACCTTATTGGGCATCTCTAGTCATGTCTCTGTGGTATGCGTGAGATGCAAAGCTACTTGAAATTTCTCCTTGGAAGTCTGGAGAAGTTCAGCAAACTCCTTCTAACAAATGGACCTATCTCAGTTTGAAAACTCTATTAGTCATCTTATGAAAATATCTTACTGGAAATGATTCACACCTATGCAGTGAAACTAGCTATCTTTTCTGACACAAGATTCAATTATGCAGGCTAACAGGAAGAAATCATGGTCCCATTGACTTCAGCAATGCCAGTAGTTTACCCATGGAGATGACTATCTAGCAGTTCTTTAAACAGCCTATATTTAATTACACAGGAATAGATAAAGAGATACAAGAACATTAGGTAGCCCACCTCAACTCTACTCTGTGGCCAGAGTTATATTTATTCCTCCATTTGTAGATTATACTTTATAATTGAATGTTTTAATGGTATTTATTTAACCTAGAGAAATTTGCTCTCCCCAAGGTGAATCTTTCTTCTGAGTTATGACTTTGTAATGGTTTGGTTGGCTGGCTTGTCCTCTATTATAGGGCTAATGCTTGAGCTCCAAGATTGTTTTTCTTTTCCTGTTTCATTACATTCATGTGTCCACATAGAACGTGCAAAGGGCTGCTGATGGGTAAAACTGCTGCTTTAAATTTGAGAGATTATTCAGAATTAATCTCCTCGTTGGCAACAGATACTAAAATTTTGGGTTTATTTATGCTGCAGAATTTAAGCTTTAAACCATCCACCAGCTGACTTAACAGCAACACACTTTTTAAAGACCTAGTTTATATTAACTTATTGCAAGGAAGAAATTTCCTTTTCACTGAAAATTTTAGTGTTTCAATATATAAAGTTTAATACTGATTGGAATGGTAGGCCGCTTACAGCTTGAGGTTTTAAATAATGTATTTCTTCTTTGTGATTTGTTTCATCATAGTGCCTAGGAGCTCTTGCCATGGATGAGGACTCCATTACGCTACATGCTGTTCAAATACAGAGCAAAGAGATGGTGTGTCCCAAAGAGCTTGCAATCTAAGTATAAGACAGATGGGAGCATACCAAGAAACAATGAGACATTCTGGGTCAGCGTGATCCCTTGTGGTATCAGGGCCCCAATGGGTGAACAATAGTCGAGTTTTTTGTAGGCACCATGGAAAAGGAGAGATTTGAAGAAGCATAGTGAGATATCTTTGCGGATGTTTAGGGAGAACGCTCACAAGTGCAAGAGGCAGCATGGGAGAAAGCGTGAAGGCATGTGTTTGAGAACTTTACAAGTGGATGATGGAGGCTGGCATCATGGGCTGATTGGAGATAGGTGTTGACATCTTCATAGTGAATGACAGATGATAGAGTGAGGTTAGGCAGTGAAGGGCCTTCAAAGGGAGGACAAGTAGCTTATAGTTGATGTGATAACAAAGAAGGAGCCAGTGAAGTGATGGAAGGAGAGGGGTGGCATAGCAAAGTGGCAGGCTAGGAAAATGCATTCTGAATGGGTATGAGCAGGGCAAGATGGCATTTGTCAAGGCCAGAGAGAAGAAGGTTGCAGTAATTGAGCTGTGAGATGGTAAGAGCCTGGATGAGAGTTTTAGCTCTGTGAATGGATATGAAAGGCCACATCTTAGAGATGTTATGCAGAAAGAATCAGCAAGTTTTGGACCTAGCCTGGATGTGAGGTCCTAAAGAGAGGTCTGAGTTGAAGATGAACACCCAGATTACAGGCTGGAGTTACAGGCAGGAGGTAGTGTTGTCTACAGTCATTAAGAAAGGTGTTAGCAGGCAAGGTTTGGGAGGGAAGATTAAGAATTCTGTTTTAGTCATGTTGAGCTTGAGCTAATGGCTCAAGGAGATATATATACCTTGATATATATATCAAGGTGTGTGTGTGTGTGTGTGTGTGTGTGTGTGTATATATATATATATATATATATATATATATATATAATATATATATACACCTTGATATATTCCCAAGGAGATATCAGAGACACAGGCTGAGATTTTAGTTCAGACAGAAGGAGACAGGTCTGGAGTAAAGAGATTTGTGAGTCATCAGCATAGAGACGGTAATTTAAACTTGTCAATGACATTACTCAGAGATAAGATTTAGAAGGATAAGAGAAAGGGACCAAGGACAGAGCCCTGTGGAACCTTCCCCTCCCCCGCCCCGAAAGTTGGATGGGGGATGAGGAGGATCCTTTCAAGGGCACACTGAAGGAGTGAATAGAGAGGACTGAGGAGAACCAGGAGTGGAGAGCATCATGGAAACCAAAGGAGGATTAGATATTAAAAAGAACAGTATGGTTGATGGCTGAAGGTGGCTGGCAGGTCGAGGATGATGAAGATGGAGTATTGGTTCTAAAATTTGGGTAGGTAGAAGTCATTAGAGACTTTGTCAAGAGCAGTTTTAGTGGAGTGCAAGAGGCAGATGCCAGACTGGAGAGGCCTAGGATGGAATTGGAGAACTCCCGACAGTGGTTTTAAATAGTGTTCAGTTATCTTAGAGATGAAAGGGAGAAGGGTGATGGGATGGTAATTGGACAGACAGGTGGGGTAAAGGGGATTTTTTGAAGATAGAATCTAAAGAATGGTTGTATTATGAGGGGAAGAAACCAGAGGATAGTGAGCAGTTAAGGAGAAGAGTAAGGAAGTAGATGAGAGAGGTTTAGGGATGATCAGGAAATGGGATGGGAAGGGATCACTGGAGCATGCTGGAGGGACTAGAGGAAGAGATCAGATAAGAAACTTCAGCGTTTGTGACACAGGAGAAGGACGAGAAAATTGTAGGGGTGGAAATGGAAGTTCATATTGTACATTGACAGTTTTCTCTTGCCTGAGCTCCTTAATTTTCATGCGGCACTGCTGTGTGTCCCTGGAGAAGCATCTGTCTATCATGGCCTGGGAGATTTTGGCATATATGTTGGCATTTCCTTTTTTTGAATGGAGTTCTGCCTGGACAGATTCTTCTCCCCATACTGTCATCAGATCCAATACCTCCTGTTGGCCATGCTGGAGTTCTTTTGTGATTCTGATACTATATAGTCACCTGTGCTGATAAGCTCTGCATGGTCACCTGTGTTGATGAGCGCTCTATGCTGGCCAAACAGAAAATGAAATTCAAAAGTTCCTGGGGCTTTTCCTGCCTACCTGGCTAGTGCATCTGAGTTGAAAGTGCTGTCCAGAGCAGTCACAATGGAGCATTCTAGGATAGGTCCCGGAGGCCAATACAGTCCAATTGCGTCCATAGTACCCCAAATTCAAACTGGTGAGGTTGATTTTACTGCTACTCCCCTTGCCGAGGAGGAGTACAGAAATTGATTTTAAGAGCCCTTTAAGTCGGCAAAACGGGGTTGGTTGTGTGGACGGATTTAGTTTTAATTCAACTTAACGCGGTTAAATTGAACCTAATCGCGTACTGTAGACCAGGCCTCAGTGAATAGTTTGTCAAAAAATTCAGTTTTAGGCTGCCCAGAACTGTTTGTGAAATCAGGTCAAATTCTGTGAATAGTTCTGACCAAAGGAAAAAAAAGGCGGGAGGGGGATTGCAAAAAGTAATTTTTTTTTGACATTTTCTAAATTAAATATTTTGACTTTTGGTTTTAACATATTTTGTTTAGAAATGTAGATAGATTTAAGCAAAACACCCCCCCAAAAAGTAACCCTCCTCTTCTGAAAACTAAACACAATTTTTAATTTCAGGATCTGAAATTTTTTTATTTTATTTTAGCAAGAACAAATTTAACTTTTTTTTTGTTTCATATCAACCCAAACCATTTTTTTATTTTGGCCACTGAACTGAAAAAATCAATTACACTGGTCTACAATTTTTTAGAAGTCGTCTGCTTCAGAGATAAAATGTGATATTTATTATGTATTTTGATGTGCTGAATTCAAATATGACAATTAAAACAACTGGCTACTGTTTCTAAGATATTTAAGTTTTTATATTTTATGTCTATGTATATTGCATAGATAGTAGAGTTTTAATCATAAATTGTAAACCTAGGTCTTTTCATGTGTTTATGGTTGCTTTACATGATAATATTTCACCTGTCCTGTTTATGTAACACTTTAAAAAGCAGCAAAAGGGTTATATAAATAAAATGTATTATGAAACAAAAGGCAAAAAACTATTATGTACATAGTTCAGTCCTATTCAGTGTCTACTCGGTGCTTCTTGGCTTGTCTCTTGTATTCATTAAATGGAGCATCTCTTGTCACTGTCCAGCAATAGTCTGCATGCATTGATGGGCTCCATTTGCCCTGATAGCGTTTCTCCATTGTTGCAATGTCCTGGTGAAATCGCTCGCCGTGCATGTCGCTCACTGCTCCGCAGTTCGGTGGAAAAAAATCTACATGAGAGTGCAAAAAATGTATCTTTAGTGACATGTTGCAACCAAGGCTTTTGTATGCCTTGAGGAGGTTTTCCACCAACAACCTGTAGTTGTCTGTCTTGTTGTTTCCGAGAAAATGTATTGCCACTGACTGGAAGGCTTTCCGTGCCGTCTTTTCCTTGCCACACAGTGCATGGTCAAATGCATCATCTCGAAGAAGTTCACGAATCTGAGGACCAACAAAGACACCTTCCTTTATCTTAGCTTCACTTAATCTTGGAAATTTTCCACAGAGGTACTTGAAAGCTGCTTGTGTTTTGTCAATGGCCTTGACGAAGTTCTTCATCAGACCCAGCTTGATGTGTAAGGGTGGTAACAAAATCTTCCTTGATTCAACAAGTGGGGTGGATGCTGAACACTTTTCCTCCCAGGCTCCAATGACTGTCGGAGTGGCCAGTCTTTCTTGATGTAGTGGGAATCTCTTGCACGACTATCCCATTTGCAGAGAAAACAGAAGTACTTTGTGTATCCAGTCTGCAGACCAAGCAAGAGAGCAACAACCTTAAAATCGCCACAAAGCTGCCACTGATGTTGGTCATAGTTTATGCACCTCAAATGTTGTTTCATATTGTCATACGTTTCCCTCATATGGACTGAATGACCAACTGGAATTGATGGCAAAACATTGCCATTATGCAGCAAAACAGCTTTAAGACTGGTCTTCGATGAATCAATGAAGAGTCTCC
Source organism: Dermatemys mawii (assembly GCA_007922305.1). Lineage (NCBI taxonomy): Eukaryota > Metazoa > Chordata > Testudines > Dermatemydidae > Dermatemys > Dermatemys mawii. The sequence continues at coordinate 1,638,648 of ML677379.1, forward strand.
ACTCATCTGGATCGTGAACGATGTTGAGGGCTGCCATCACACCATCGATGTTGTTGCAGGCTACAAGATCACCTTCCATGAAGAAGAATGGGACAAGATCCTTTGGGCGGTCACGGAACATCACCTGCCAGGAGATTCCACTGCTGTAGTCTGGAGCCCAACAGCTCTGCCTTACTCTTGGTAGTTCCACATCCCTGACAAGGTCTTTCAGTTCAGCTTGTGTTATGAGGTGTGGTTCAGAGGAAGAGGATGGGAGAAAATGTGGGTCCTGTGATATTGATGGTTCAGGACCAGAAGTTTCATCCTCTTCCTCTTCCTCATCTGACTCAAGTGAGAATGATTCTGGTGCATCAGGAACCGGCAGTCCTTCTCCATGGGGTATTGGGCGTATAGCTGATGGAATGTTTGGATAATGCACAGTCCACTTTTTCTTCTTTGACACACCTTTCCCAACTGGAGGCACCATGCAGAAGTAACAATTGCTGGTATGATCTGTTGGCTCTCTCCAAATTATTGGCACCGCAAAAGGCATAGATTTCCTTTTCCTGTTCAACCACTGGTGAAGATTTGTTGCACAAGTGTTGCAGCATATGTATGGGGCTCACCTCTTGTCCTGATCTCCAATTTTGCAGCCAAAATAAAGGTGATAGGCTTTCTTAACCATAGCGGTTATACTGCGCTTTTGTGATGCAAAAGTCACTTCACCACAAACATAGCAGAAGTTATCTGCACTCTTCACACAAGTACAAGGCATCTCTGCTCACTTTGGCTAAACAGAAATGTGTCCCTTTGCAAAATCAAACACTGAAAAATAAGAGAGCACGACACTGTATGACATCTAGAGCTGATATAGGGCAATTTGTTCAGCAGAGTGATGTAAGCTTCGTTATGATTGCATCATCCATGACTTCGAGGAATAACATGATGCAATTCATATCATGTATGACGCAATACCAGCTTCAGATTGCATCATTCATTGTTTTGCCTAAAAAGCAAGTACTGTCCAAACCCAGTCATAGATTTATTCATAGATCCAGTCAAAGATGTATTTTAGTCATTTCAGGTTTAAATTGAGATCCCTTCCCTTTATAACTCACTTATCCTCCGCCATTCCCATGTCAAGGGTCATATATATTGACCCAATAACATATCTTGAAAACTAGAGCCAATCAACAATTTTAAGCATCATTTTCGTTCTCAGTGACCCAGAATTAGTAAAGTTTGACTACATTTATTTCAGAAGCATTTTGGCTGTAGAGCAGTGTTATTCCTCCAACTCCCTTGGAAGAAATTAGTGAGATGCTGTGTAGAGTGAAAAGTGGAAGTTGGAGGAGGGGAAGGGCTTGAGGAGTGAGTCAAAAGTGCTAACCCAGGAACTAGTCCCTGTAACAAATCCCGTTGCCTACTATGTCCTCATATCTAGTCTAGTGACAACCATCAGAGGGTCCAAACACATCAGCCAGACCGTCAGGGGCTCATTCACCTGCACATCTGCTAATGTGATATGTACCAACATGTGTCAGCAATGCCCCTCTGCCATGTACATTGGCCAAACTGGACAGTCTCTACGTAAAAGAATAAATGGACACAAATCAGACATCAGGAATGGTAACATACAAAAGCCAGTAAGAGAACACTTCAATCTCCCTGGGCAGTGTATAACAGATTTAAAAGTAGCCATTTTTCAACAAAAAAACTTCAAAAACAGACTTCAAAGTGAAACTGCAGCGCTACAATTCATTTGCAAACTTAACATCATTAATTTGGGCTTGAATAGTGACTGAGCATGGCTGGCTCACTACAAAAGCAATTTTCACTACAAAAGCAATTTTCACTACAAAAGCAATTTTCCCTCTCTTGGTATTGACACCTCGTCATCAATTATGGGAAGTGGACCCCAGCCACCCTGACTGAACTGACCTTGTCCACACTGGTTCTCCACTTGTAAGGTAACTCCCCTTCTCTTAATGTGCAAGTATATTTAGGCCTGTTTCTGTAATACATCTGAAGAAGTGGGGTTTTTACCTACGAAAGCTCATGCCCAAATAAATCTGTTAGTCTTTTATGTGCCACTGGACTCCTCATTGCTTTTGTGGATACAGACTAACATAGCTACCCGACTGAGAAAAGGTGAATGGGATTCAATTAAATTGAAGTAGAATTGTTTAACTAGGAAGGAGGAGAGAACAATTTGTAGTGGAGGAAGTAAAGTTCTTCATGCTGTAACCTCTTCTGATATTTATGATCCAATGTGTATTACCTGTCCTTGAACAGTGAACACATTAGAGGTGATAATTGTTGAGATCCAGGTGGTTTTTTCCCAGAGGCTCCTTGCTCTTCAGTGAGAAAACGTCACCATACACAAAATCTAACAACATGCTTGTCATTTTTAATAGCAAAATTGTTTTTCAAGTAACCATTATATGGGTTTAGAATGGAGAGGGACTATACAATTTCAGTTCCTCACTTGGTGGGTGAATAGTGCAAAGTGGTGCAGGTTAATCCAGTAGTTAGGGTTGCTATTGACTTGTCTTTGGAGATATACACTGTTCCTGGTTTACCCAGTTTTAAAAGTGTGTTTATTCCCTCTTTAATCCCAGTAAAGCACCAGAGAAATGCAGAAAAGAGACAGAAATTCTTAAAACTTTTATAATTGCACAGAGAAGAACCATCTTAGCAATACAAAGTGAAATGCAAATTCTTTCTTCACACTTGGGAACCTGATCTTGCTTCTATAGAAGTCCATGGCAAGAGTCCCACTGACTTCAATAGTAGAAGAATCTGGCTCTAGTAACAATGATGCAAGCTTATAATTCCTCCAGTGCAAATGCAGGCTAAATCTAGTGAATGGAGAACATACACATTAATAACTGTTCTTCATGTAATTGCTCACGTGTATTCGACAATAGGTGTGCATGCTCACCATGGGCACCGGTGTCAGAAGTTTTTCCTCTGACAGTACCTGTAGGGGAGTGCTCTTAGTGACCCCTGAAGTGGCAACTCCATGGCGCAGTATTAGCCAGCGCTGAGTGCTCCCCTAACCCTCAGTTCCTTCTCAGCACCAGTGAAGGTGCTTTGGAACTGCTCTGCTCCAGCTTTCCTGTAGCTTGTTCCCAGAACTCTTGTCACATACCATACAGTGAATGAACAAAGTTCCTTCTCTGCCTTGGTGGGTCCTGTGCTTATTGGAAAATTTGCTCACCTCAGAGATTCAGGGCAGCCCTCAGTTTGGCCACTTTCGTGGCTCAAATCTGCCATTCACTCAGCTAATCTCATCACTGGCCAGCATGGGGAAAAGGAAGAACAATCCCCATAGTCTCTGCTGATCCACCAAGTGGGTCGGGAAACAGACCAGAGACTTTCCCCTCTGGCGGAACCCACAGTCCAGGTCAACTCCCCTTGTGTCTGATCAGGAATTGGAGGTTTGTGGGGGAATCTGGGCCGGCCCTCTATTCCAGATTCCAGCCCAGGGCCCTGTGGATTACAGCTGTCTAGAGTGTCTCCTGTAACAGCTGAGTGATAGGTACAACTCCCTGGGCTACTTCCCCATGGCCTCCACTCAACACCTTCTTTATCCTCACCACAGGACCTTACTCCTGGTGTCTGATCATGTTTGTACAAGCATTATCAGTACACCTTCCCTCATGTGTATTCCACATCCCGCCCTCCTTCACCTCTGTTGGAATTGTCTGGCAAGAAGGAACTGAGGATGGGGGGAGCGTGCAGAGTCCCTTATACCATGACATAGAGGCATGACTCGAGGGGTTGCTAGGGGCACTCCCTACGGGTACTGCTAGTAGAAAAAATTCCAGGATCAGTGCATGTGGCAAGCACGCACACTCATTGTGGAATAGACATAAGCAACACATCTGAAGAACACCAGTTATGGAAAAGGTAACTGTCTTTTTTAGAGGGACATGGATCCTCTGAAACACATGTTGTTTTGAGAGTTTCCTTTTTTTCTGCTCCTCCCCACCCCCCAATAAAATCTAAGAGATGGGACAATTAATTAAAATAAAATCAGGACTCTCTCATAGAAATAGACAGCAGAACACTGCATTCAAGATCAGGACAGCTGCCAATTAAAAGAAATGTCAACAACTCAGTGGCAGCAATTTCAAAGGGGAATCTTTATTCCTCACTCTCACATGCATTCTTTATGAGCAACATCAAGAAGTGTAACATGCTAATAGCTAATAACACAAAGAATATGATTCACTAATTTAGTGACTGAATAATTTAATGCATATCAAAGGAATAATTTTCTCACTTCTTTCTTTTTTTAGATCTGATCCTAAAATGGGTAGTATCAAGAGGTTGGAAGTGCACAGACTGCGAATCATCTTTGAATTTGTCCTTCCTAGAACATAGTTTTGTTGTTCATATGGGATGCTTGTTCGTGGTTTAATGAACCAAGTATGCTCCACCCTCATTATAATGCTTGTAGTAACTGCTCTCTGATAAGATTACTGTACTCTGGCTATGATCTCCATTAAGCTGTATTCCAGTTACCCTTGCTGTAATTTTATTACCACTTTAGAACACTCAGATGTTTGCCTCTCCTAGAATCTCTTGCTGTCTATCTTTTGTTCTATTTCTTTAGAGATACTGCTGGCTCTGGTTACCATTCTATAGTGTCTTGGTGCAGCTGTCTGCTATTTTCATTCCAAATATGGAGTGCAAACCTCTAGAGTCGCCTAATCATGTCTATGATGATCCCGCATCTTCAGGTGCTCAGACTTTCTGAAACATTAACCTTTTCAGGCAGAGTAGTGGTGATGGTGGTTTTTTATATATATATGCTTGCTCTCTGAAGATTAGTATTTGTGTAACAGCTGCCCCAACCATTTCGGCCTATGTGTGCTAGGAGCTGTATCCACAATGTACTAAGAGACAGTACCCGCCCTAAAGAATTTACAGTCTAACTAGACAAGGCTGGGGAACTGAGGCACAGGCAGATTAAGTGATGTCCAATTTAAAACACAAATTCTGTGAACAAAGTGAATCCAGAATCATGTGAGCCCCAGTTCTGCGCTTTAAGCCAGGCTTCCTTTCAGATAACTTTAAGCCATGTATTTTCAGCTCTTTTGGGGAGTGAGGGAACTTGGAAAAATACTTTTCTTATTCATGAGTATAAGTATTTAGAATGTTAGCAGATCTAGCAGCTAAGTGACTAGATGTAGAAAGTTGGACTATTTGAGAAGTACCTTTGAAAGCTCTAGTGAAAACTGGAATTGATTTGGCTGAATCATGACCCACTGAAAATAACATTTTATGTATGCTCAGTAAATGTTGAATGGCAATGCCCAGCTCTTGAAGTGCCCAGCGTGGTGCGTGGCTAATTTTGCTGTGTATTGGATGGTATACTAAAGGTATGCACTGAGAAACCCTTACAGTGCATTTTAAGGCATGATTCTGAATGGTGCATATTTGAGGAGCTCTTCTGATTTCAAAGAATGCTTTACTTCACTGACAGCCTATTAATATCTCAAAGACAATGTGCAACCAACTAAAACTATCGCAAGAACAATCAAGTATCAATAGGTCTTTTTGCATCAATTTTTCACATTGTGTGTTAATATCAATGAAGCGTCATCTCAATGACTCAGGTTAGAGCCAATGATGATAATACAGTAGAGACTCGATTATCCAGGATTGGGTTAACCAGGTTGTGGATTAACCAGGATGTAAAAAAAAATACGCCTAACTCGCAGGGCTGGCTTTGGCTTTATTGCTGCCCCAAAAAAGCACACACACAAAAAACCCTCACCTGGGTTCAGGGCAGCCAGTGAACCAACACCCCCTCCCCCCGGCGCAGGGTGGCTGGTGAACCAAACCCCTCCACCCCCAAATTTCCTATGGATGCTGATTATTCGGGGTTTTATTAACCAGGACTAATTTTTTCCCTATCATCCCGGATAATCGAGAGTCTACTGTATCAAAGATTCACCTAAAATATGTCAAACACAATTAAATTAAAACTTCAGTCACTATCTGGAGGGAAGGAGAAATTTCTTCAGTTTTCTGTGAGTTCTTCTGGATAACAAATCAAAGCTTAAACACGGCATGCTACTGTAATGGGCTACACATTGACTGATATTGCTTTCTTCTACTGATATTCAAACAGAAAGCATGTTTTGGGCGATGTCCCTTTAACAGGAGCTAGGACAGAATGTTGGAACCCAAGGTTCTGTGGCAGATGGAGTGACATTTGCAATTGGGAAGAAGCAAGGCTAGGCTGCCAAAATGTTAACCAGAGGCTCCCTCAGAAATGTTCTGCCTCAGTCAAAGATGCATGTGAATTCCTGAAGCAAAATATTATTTCCTCCGAAAAAAATGCCATCATTCCAATACTCTTTCCCTCCATAAAAAAATTAAAATAAAATCCATTAATTCTACAGTCTCCTCCCCATCCAAGCCACCCTCCAATTAATATATTAATTCACCCAAAATCCATCCACCAAAACCCTTTCACCCAGCATGTCTCCAACACCACAGTATGTCATGGAGGCTCCTTGGGTGGCTCTCGTGCCTGGCAGGTGTTTCTCACAGCAGTGGAAGTGGTGATAAGGGGCAGGCTGTCTGGCAATCTTTGGCTTTGGGGTGGTTGGTCAGGTGGCAGACTTCTGGCTGTGGACTTAAGTCAAATGGGGAATGGACTCCCTTTGGTTCTTGAAGTGGGTATGTCTCCCTTGACCATTGCTGAGAATGCTCCCATGTCCTTGTATTGCAAGAAAGATGTCTAGAAATTCCTGATCTACCTTCTCTATCCCATTTATTTTGTATGCTTTTGTCTGGTCCCCTTTTACATGTTTCCTTTCGAAGGTAAGCAGACCCCATCTTTTCAAACTCAAAACATTGCTTTAGAGCACTTCAGTGAACTTACATCACATGTGTAGGCCATGTCAGATTCCGGGCGCCAATTCCCAACTAGTAATGTTCTGCTAGTGGTTAAGATGCCTGATCCCTGTCTTTTTGCTATTGCTTTCACTGATACAGCTTGAGACCACTAATGGAGTTGCATCCATGGTGAGATATCTGTTTTTCTTACTAAGGACACGGTCTTGAATATCAGAAGAACCTTCTGCTGGCATTTCCACTGTGGAGATAGACAAAGGCAGGTTGATCCTGCTTACATCTCACAGGTAAAGATAAAGAAATAGTTCTTTCTGGTTATAACAAATCTCTAGTTACTATGGAAAGGTTTTGAAGGACGGTGAGGGACCAACATAAGCAGTTTTATCTTTCATTTCAGTTCAGACTTTTCAAGGCAGTAATGAAGGAGGCTGACTAATCTTCCATTTATCTAAGATGAGACTCCTCTATTATAATCTTATCTACTTTAGAAAAGATTAGAGACTCTACCTCAACAACACAATCTGTCATGGAATACTGTTATCGTTATAACTAATACCAGAGGACATGGAAAGCACTCTTTTTCTGTGGGGTGACCTGATATTGACACTAGCTGCTCGCTCTCCAGCAAATAAATACTCAAGCACTGGTGTGCCAAATAAAGAACTAGATGGCATGAAGGATGCTTTGAACCATTAGATTAGCATCCTTATATCAGCTGAATTAGGGCAGGGAGATATGAGGAAGACCACATCACAGCCAAGCGTGTTTATGATAATCCTAGCTCTCAGGTGAATGGTGCTTCTTATGCTTCTGTATTTTCATTTTCCATCTTCAGACCTATCTCTAGGCAGTGATTTTCTGGTAAGAAGTTTGGATACTTGACACCTGCTCCACCTTCTTTCCCCGGTATCCTCCTAGGTAACTTGATTACCACTTTCATCCAAGTACCATATCATAATATCCTCCAGCCTATTCCTGGATATCCTTAGTATATTCCTGCACAGACAGAACAATGTAAATCTCACGTGATTCAGCTATATTTGAAACTGTCAGCCTTGCAAAATTCTCTTGCTTGCTTGAACAGACAAGGATATTTTAACTTGCTTTTCTTTGATGGGAGTAAAGTACCTTTCTTTTTTAATGACAAGCATCATTAAGGTTATGGTAATCATCTCAACTCCACAGATACCATCTGATCTAACAAGAAAAGATCACTACATATGTAAAGTACTGTAAATGCAGGCACAGGAAAGACTTCTTTTCCACATGGCTGTGTTGCTAGACTCATTTTTGCTCTAGATTTCAGCAGTCAGCAAAACTGCTTATTTGGTATTAAATGCTACAGTAAAGAACAGTTTATGGTACTGTGTCTTTGAGAACTAAGATTTATCAGAGTCAATAGAGTGTGTCTCAACCAGCAACACTTCAAACAAGTCCTATGCTTCTAGCTGCATCATAAAGTCCATCTGATTTAAAAGATAAAAAAAAAAAAAGTAGAGTAACAAAGTTTACACAATCTTCTTTCATATAACAGTTTTTACTGAAATAATTACTATTGGGTTAGTTGTGGATCCATCAGATTTGCTCGGATATTTTTATCTAACATTTCTTTGTAATTTAAAAGTTTCTTTTACACCATACAAACCAAAGTTAAATTAGAGGGGGGGAAAAGTTAGAAAACAATATATAGTTATGATCGTAGTACAACTGTCTTCTCCTTCTGATCTGTTGATGGAAGTAAAATCTTTCCATTGCTTTATTGAGTTAAGGAATGTCAGTGCTGTAAAATGAGTACTTGGTTCTGTTTTCTTCTCTCTGTAACTTGGGTTTCATGCCCATAAACATGAACAATGAAATAGGATTATTAGAACCACTGAAATGATTTGCCTCTGAGAATTTAGGCTCAGTCCTCTAATTTTGGTGTGTGTGTTTACAAACTTAGAAAACTTCACACTAGTCAAGTGTGATGTGTATTAGATTTGAATTAAATATCCATAAAATATATTACATGTCATAAAGCCATTGAAAATAGGGAAAACAGTCAAAGACCAGGGGTAAAATCCATGCCCCATTGACTTAAGTGGGTCCAGGATTTCACTCCATATCTTTTCCTTGGTGAGAAATCCTTCTCATACCCAAGTATTAGGCGTTGTCTACACTAGCACTTTTGTCAGCAAAACTTTTGTCCATCAGGAGTGTGATTAAAAACTACACCCCTGACAAACATAAGTTTCACTGACAAATGCACCAGTGTGGCCAGTACTATGTTGGCAGGAGAGCATCTCTCACCAATATAGCTACTACCGCTCATTGGGGGTGGTTTAATTATGCTTGTGGGAGAGCTTACAGCAGTGCTGCTGCAGCTGTACCACTGTAGACATAGCCTTAATCGTTAGTGTTCATGCAATATTCCTGAAGTGCAGGGTCCCAAGAAGCTTGGCTTTTAATCAGGTTTCACAGTGACAACTCTTATTTCTGTTACTGTATAAGCAAAAACGAGCACGCCTTTCAAACGACAGTCTGCCAGTTTTTAATCATAGGCTAATATTAGTAATAATTGAAACACAGAGAGGAAATGGGATAGGCAATGAATTGCTGAAAGTAGAGGGGATTCTTTAACTTATGCATACAAAATAGTTAAGTGCTCTAATCAGTTGCTGCATTCCACCCCAGAATGAGCTGTACAGCAGTGCCGGGTGAAATAGGTATAATTTATAAAGCAGTTAAGGATCCTTCTGAATGATCTGTTGAATCCTAAATAACAGACAAATAGGACATTAAAGAAACAGATATTAAGAAATGTCAACATAATCTTTTTAAGATCAATAGTACAAAATACACAGATCATAGGAAATCACATTTTCCATCAGTAGCAAGACATTATGTTTAAATGATCTGGACTTTGGCCATTTCTAGCTCCCATCCTCCCCATATAAAATTTTTACAGCACTTTCCTTCTTTAAGGATTTATCTCTATACTTAGGTACAGTGTACATGGTCTGCCCTGCATTGCTGGCATAACTTGGCTGTAAACCTGGCTTAGCAGGCCCCGTGAGGAACACCCTTGTAAGAGGATGATTGTGCAGTGGCGTAGAGCCCATATAGCGACTCATATATCACAGACCCTCCTCACTGATGGCATAAGAGGAGCACACGGGTGTGGCTATAGAAAAGGAGGCATGGTCAATATGCCCCTTGGCCATTGCCAGTCTTGGGCTGTGATTTTAGTGTCCTTTAGTCATTAAAGGCCAATGTAAGCTAGAGCAATTGTAAGGCTGCTCTAACACAACACAGGGGCCATAGCGTGTGCATAGCAGCATCAGGATCAGAGCAATGCAGGTGAGAGCTTTAAGTCACTTTTGCATTCCACCTACTGACTGTCCAGTTTGATTATACCGGATCCTCATAATCAGGAAACATTGGCCAATGTTCAATGTTTGTCTTCGGTTGTATTTTCATTACCCTCTTGTCCCTTGTATGTGCAACATAATGCCCCTGGATAGATAGATCTAAAAGCACCAGTCTCAAACATTATAGTAGATTCGAACCTCTGAGGACTAGCCACTAAAGGGGGACAGAGGGGCATGCTGTTCGCATAGATAACACGTGGCATCATTGGATTTATTATGGAGATGTCAGTAACTCTATAGTTAATACTTTTCCTAATTCATATCTTTACTCATGTTACTAATGATGTTTTGCATCTTAACGTACAGGACATCAGTTAGAAAATCTGGGTTCTATTGACAGCTCTGCCCTGACTCACTATCCAACTTTGGTAAATCATTTAATCTCCCTGTACTTCAGTTTTGCAGTCTGTAAAATGGCTGCACTTCTCTTCAAAGTTATTTGAAATCTGTGGATGAAAAGTGCAATATGAATCACGTTAATTATGAGTAGATTAGTCTTGACTACATTTGCCCTGTTTGAAAATAAAACTACGGCTTCCCTTCTAGTGCAAACGTGTACTGAAGCCACTTCAACATACTTTGTTTATCCCAGGTTTTTTCCCCCCTCATTTTAAATTCTTTTTCAGAGGATCAGCAATAAAAGTGAGATTATGTAATCCTCTAAACCCTTCCATTTATCAGTTTTTCAGATAAGTTTTCTAGAGCTTTTCTTTTTTTTTAATACATTGCTGCTTCTCTCTCCCTTTTGTAATTTTGGACCATTCATCCCCTTTGCCTCCCCGCCCGCACTTCCCTGATTTCCACAAGTTCCATTCTGCTGCACACTGTTGCCTAGCAACATGTTCTTCTCTTCTGAAATTTCTTCTCTACCAGAGAGGAGCAGATCAAAGACACCCACAGTTTTGACTTATTTTATAAATTAATTTAAAGAGACACTCTCCAATGTTGTATTACTTTTGGAGGAGATCAAAAGTTGGCCTATCTGCTGGAAGTGTCAGGAAAATTAAGTTGTGCTCTTAAAAAAAAAAGTGCTTTGATTATTAAACATGTAATATTTACATCTTTAAGTCTTTCTTTTTTTTAGAAAGTGTCATTGATGTTGTTTTAGTTAATTTCATGCTATGAAATTAAATGCAGGCCTGAATGGTAAGCTAATGTACAGTTATACTGCCTTTTAGAGCCAACCACAGTGTGGTTCCATCAGCCAATAACAATTTTTTTAACTCCTTCCACCTGTTGCAAAAAAAATATCTCCACCATTTGGAAAGACTTTATTTCCTAAACTGTAACTAGCCTCTTATACTGACTAAGAGGAAAGCAAATACATCATAAGGTAATCACCATGTGACAGCAGGGGTGCTGGAATCAGCGGTGCTGGGGGTGCGGCAGTGCTCCTTGACTTGAAGTGGTTTCCATCATTAACACCGTTTACAGTTTGGCTCAGTGGCTTTCAGCACCCCCACTATACAAATTGTTCTAACACCACGGTGTGTGACATGTCATCTTTCTCACCTTCTTTTTATTATTATAAAAAAGTCCATATTAATCTATATCTGATTTTAGCAGTCCTCAGTTGAAACTGAGAAATTAATACTCCTGTGAAAGGACTGAAAAATGTAAATGTTAAAAAAGTCATAGGGGAATATTTGAGCTTAAAAAGAAGGCTTCTCTCACCATGCCAGTCCTCTGGCATCTGTTCAAACTTACTTTTCAGTACAAATTGTGAGATTTTTCAAGAGTGTGCTGGCAGGACAAGTCAGCACTTCATGAAAGGTGAGAATTATTTGCTTTCTCATATTTACGTAGTTCACAACACCATCGGTTAAAAAGAAAGAGACAATGATAGTAAAGAATAAAATTTTCACAGGTGGAAGATCTTGGAGATTATCATCTTTGCAAACCCCGAAGGAAAAAAGAAAGGGACATTAAGCACACAGCTAAAGCAGAAGCCAGACAACAGAAACAAACCATTTAAGTGGAACACAAATCTCACTGGCAAATTGGCTGCTGAAACTGCATCTGTGAAGTTGCATATGCAGATCTAACAGTTGTGTGATCAATTACAGAATTGTGAGCAGATTCTGGTTTGGTTTGTGAGAACCAGTGTTTTTGCAGTCCAGGCACAAATTCAAAGGTCTCTCTAGAAAAAATTGACCCAAGTGTGAAGTTTACATTTTTGATCACATGCCATGTTCTTTTTTTCAGTGCCCAGTGATTGCTTTTAGCATTACTTTCAGTGAAGTGATTCTGCATTCAAAACTGAGGGAAGATTGCAAATTACAATAATATTTTTGAGATTAACTCCTAATATACTTTAAAATTTTATTCCCACATACATAAATCTACACAAAATGCAAAACCAACAAAAGGATGGTATTTACTAATGTTCATTCCTTCTTTCAATGAGAAAGCAAGCACACATTTTAAATTATACCTAACAGACCAGTAAACGAACAACAAAACCAACTCTTCAAAATTTTATTATTTATGTTCTGATTTTAGGTTGGGCTATTGTGCTACAGTTAAAGTGTATTCTTGAACGGAAATAAAATAATAAAAGTAAGTATTGAAAGAAGCGGCATAGCTAGCTTTTCCATCGTTTGCTATGTATCTGCTATATTGCTGAGTGGTGTATGAATGCGGCTGAATAGTGTATTTCATACACTACTTGGCCATGTGGTGTGTTTATGTATATAATTTGGACTGCAACTGAGTTGTCAATGGTTAACAGCTCTGGTCTTTGGCTGAATTTCTGAGGGTGAAGATCTGTGACTTGCATTCCAATTTTTTTTTTTTTTTCTGGAGAACAGATTCCACAATAGTCTATGGGCATCCCTTATAAAAAATACAAGGCAGCTTTCTAAAAGTACATTTAATGCTTCTGTAAAGTATTGACATGCCAGTCCTGGAGACTGAAGTATTTTAGTGATCCACGTAACTAGCACAGTACGGACTGTCCTGCAAACACACACACGCTTGGTTCATTTCTGAAATGCTTGGTTAAAGATCCCTCTCAAGTCTTCCTAAAATTGATCTTGATCACTCACATTTTCTCTCTTACCAGCTTCGGAAGCTGATCTTGAAGAGAAGGCCAGTGTGTGATGTTACGCTCTGTAGGTTCATGGAAATATGCACTCTATATATTTATGGAAATATGCTTATAAGTGTAAATATAACCTAACTGGAATATGCTTTGTGTTAGATATGCCATGTAACACTATTTTTCAAAGGTTATGGTCTACTGAATATATTCATCCTATTTGTATGCATATATCATTTTTATATCTGAAGTTACCAGCAGGGCCATCCCTAGCTATTCTGGGGCCATACAAAGCCCTCCCGTTGGGGGGCAGAGGGAGAGGGGGCAGGCCTCTATGGGGGAGGGAGTGGGGTGGCTAGCCCCAGGCCTCTGGGGAGGGAATCAGGGGACCTGACCCAGACCGCTGCAGGGGGGAGAGGGCCCCAGGCCTCCACGGGGGGGGGGGGCGGGCTGGGGGGAGAAGGGGGAACCACCCCCAGCACTCACCTGCAGCACAGCTGGGGCGGGTTGCTGCACTTCCCACTGGCAGTGAGTGCAGGCCCACATCCTGGGATTTTCAGTATTGGCAGTGAGTGCAGGCCCAGCCCTGCTGTGAAGCTCAGGAGACTGGGGGTGGGGCTGGGGTAGAACTGGGGAGGGAAGAGGCAGGGCTGGGGTGGAGCAGCATGCAGCTGCTCAAAATCTGGTGCCTCAAATTTCCTGGTGCCCTACGCAGCTGCGTACTTTGCATATGGGTAAGGACAGCCCTGGTTACAAGCATAGAGCCAAGGTTCATATTTGAAATGTTTGCTGTAGGAAACACATAAGGGAGGTTTGGCCAATACATTGTGAAGGGGCCATTCAAGTAATTGAGAGTACGTAACTAACTGGACTTTTAGGAGACACCAATGAACATCTGAGCTTTCTTGGGAACATTCAAAATAACATGTAAACAGTGGCATTCGAGTGCAAAAACCTGAATCATTCATGGACATGTGACTTGCCCACGTGGCTAAAAACTCCATCTTGTTGCTTTGACTTTGCACAGAAGAACAGAAGGGATTCCACACACAAGAGAGACTGTGAGAGGCCCTGGAAGCCTCTCTATTTTGTCTTCAGGTATCTCTTAAGCCAGCTTAAGAGATACCTGAAAGAAACTGGAACAAAGGACAGTAACTACGGGGGTGTGAGTGGGTGCTGGAGCAGAATAGGAAGGAGTCTAGACTGTGAAAGAAGCTCATTGGAACATCTGTGGGGGCTGAGATTTCATCCATAATCAGTTTATTAATGTATTAGGCTTAGACGTGCATGTTTTGTTTTGTTTTGCTTGATAATTTACTTGGAACCACTTAAAGCCTATTTTTTATACTTAATAAAATCACTTTTTGATTATTAATGAAACCAGAGTAAGTAATTAATACCTGAGGGAGTAAAGAGCTGTGCATCTCTCTCTTTCTCAGTGTTAGAGGGCGGACAATTTATGTGTTTACCCTGTATAAGCTTTATTCAGAGTAAAATAGATTTATTTGGGCTTTGGATCCCATTGGGAGTTGGATGTCCGGGTGCTGGAGACAGGAGCATTTCTTAAGCCGTTTTCAGTTTTGCAGCTTTGAGGCACGTGGTTCAGACCCTAGGTCTCTGCTGGAGCAGACTGTCATGGCTGACTCAACAAGGCAGGGTTCTGGAGGCCCAAAATGGCTGAGAAATGTGCTCAGAGGTAGTCTCAACACATCAGGTGACAGTCCCAAGGGGATCTCTGTGACCGAACCCAACCCACAATGTCCCCTTTTTACTTCTGATATCTTCAGAGGGTAGCCTGTGAGATCTGCTTCAACTTCCTTTTAGTGGGCAGCTTGGCTGTGTACTCTTGCCCAGGAGCAGCATTCAGTGGAAGAATTTCTGGGTCCTGTTGCTATGGGGATTGCCTGCCAGTAGCCTTTATGGTGTGTGGGGCCAACAGGCCCAATTAGACTTTCCCTTAAAAAAACCTGACTGCCTTTGGGTGGCAAGATTATCTGGCCACTGATAAAATAAGGGAAATCTAAAAAAGTGAAAACAAATGCATCCCCCTGTGTTGGGTGGAATGAGGGAAGGTCAGGAACTCTTGAGGATATGAGACTGTGAAGGGAAAGAATGCTGCTGGATACTATGGCAGTCCAATGCAGCTGATGTCAGACATTGGCAGCTTCAGATAAAATGAAAATATTGAGGCTTTTACTAAGTATTAGTTAAACTGAATCCAATCCACAAATTAAATATTATTTTTGCCATGACCAAAGTTTGGGGTTTCAATGTGCTGTAGAATTTTTTTAATTTTTTTAAAACTAACTGGGTAACTAGGTTGTAGAAATAGTTAGAGAAGCTGGAGGCTTGACAACTAAGTAAAGGAGGCAATGCTGTTGACACTTGGGAAGGTGTACACGACATTTCTGGATACAAGTATTAATAGTGAGCATTTTTATAATGCGCTGTACGTTCAAAGCACTCTGCAGATTGTTAGTAATTAACATTAACTGTATGCCTGTTTGAAATGGTAGGCAGTAAGACTGCTAATGGTAACACTTAAATTGTCATTAAGATGCAAAGTTAGTAGCACATTGAGATGGTGTTGTTCACACCTATCATAGAACGTGCCACAGCCATGAAATTATGGAGTATATGGGCCTTGCCTTGAGTTATTTATGACAGTTGGTAGGTCAAATACCTGTACTTTGGGTGCTAGAACTGTCTGTGTTTTGGTAAGTAGGTGATACACTGCTACAAGCCTATGATCCAGCAATGTAGGGCTGGAAGGGACCTCACAAAGTCAAACTCTGCTTCCTGCATGGAAATAGAGGTTCACCTGGTCCTATCTTGGACAGGTGTTTGTTCAACGTGCCTGATAAACCTCCAATAATGGGGATTCCACAACATTCATTAGCAGCCTATTCCAGGGTTTAACTATCCTTCTAGTTAGAAAGCTTTTCCTAATATCTAATCTCTCTTGCTGCTGATTTAAGACAACTACTTCTTGCCCTGCCTTCAGTGTACATGACGAACAATTGATCACTGTCCTTTGGAACAGCCCTTAACATATGTAAAGGCTTATCAGGATCCCCCTCAGTTTTCTTGTCTCAGGACTAAACAGCCCTGTTGTTTTAACCTTTCCTCATCTGTCTCCTCTGCTATTGTAAAGATAGAACACACTGTCTTTGTCACACTTGGTTGTAAATGTCACTGACTACAGCATTCTGCCTTCTTAATAAAGTCAGTGTTTAGAGCATCTTCAAGTTCTGGAAAGGACTGTGCTTGTCAATAAGTATATTGATATTTATCAATAGCTGTTAGTCCTATAGAAGTGGTCTTATGGCTTATGTTATTAGTGCTGCTGCTGTGAAGCACTTTTAGCGTATATACCATATTCTACAATATAGCCTTTTTGTGTGTCACGGGTATTAATAAATACTGATGGATCAGTGTGCTGCTGTTTGATATTTTCTCCATTACAAGAATTAGTGATATTGCTTTCTAAAAGCTCCTGTTATTTATTTCATAATGCCTGTATTTACTCTCTGCTCTTGGAAAATTGAGTTATTTGGAGGTTAACTGGTTCTTTTATTTAATGTTTTTGTAAAGTTTTCTTTAAAGAAAGCAAAAGTGACCCACTATAGCTTGTGTACCATGTGCCCTGGCTGACTTTTTTTTCTTGCTGTGAAAGAAATGACTGTTCTCTGGAAAGAGTCAGTCATTCTTTTAGACAGTATCATTTTTACCCCCAAAAGGATGTTTTTTCCCAGGGACAAAGAGTACTCATCAGGGCTCCCCTAGCTCTGACTAAGTTCTTGGGGGCAGATGCTGCCATTTCTGAGATACCTGTACAGTGCCTAGCACAGCAAGGACATGAACAGCCTGGGCTCTAGGCACAATGCAAATGCTAAATAGTAAGACTAGATGTTTGACTCTAATTACTTAATGGGAGTTTTTCTACTAAATGCAACACTTGTCATACAGCTGGATATACAGAGTGAAGTTCTTTCCTGGTCTTCTTCCATTCACCTAGCCAGCAGAATCTTCTGGATGATGTCCCTTTCACAGGCAAATGGTTAGATAGTTGGACCTCCACAGTTCCATGACATTTTCGCAAATTGGGCGGCCTGAAGAAAAGGTAGGTGGCAGCAGGAGGTGCCCTTAAGGGAACTAATAGGAAGGGGAAGTTAATAGGCAGGAGGCTGTCCTAAAAGTGAACAGAAGGAAAGAAAAAGGAAATAGAGGGATACTGAGTCAACAAAAAGAATGAAAAAATCCATCTGGAAAAACAGGGACTCCTTGTAGTCTCTTTCCTTCCTACCTCCTCCATGACCCTCACTGAGGGTATACAAGAAATAGAAGTTGCTCTTTGACCCCACTTGTTAAAATAGAAAAGTTACAAGCTCCCCCCCAACCACCCAATAAACATTTGAAAGTTCTTTTTTTCTAACACAATCAGTGCATATTGCCCCAAGAGGTTATGAAATTTATTATTGAAGTACCACGAAACATGACGGGGATTTGTCATGGCCATCTCTCTCAGAATAGGTGCTTCAAGTCATCTATGCTTAGATACATCTAGGCAGCCTTGAGAGCATGTGCCTTAGCAATAATATTCACAGACTGAAATGAAGGAGTATGAAGCAGAGGCTTCTCCACTCCCAGGGAACCCATGGGAAACATCTTCAGGATGTCAAACCTTTTAGATACCTGTTATCTTTATGAAGAATGGGAAGATGGACTCCCAAAGGATATACACACACACATATCATATAAACAATATAAGCATGTGTAGCAAACTGTAACCTTGAGGGAGAAGCTGGGCAAAGGTCTTCACTCTATTACAACGCTATCTTTACTGGGATTCCATCCATTTTGGTTAGCTACATAGGTGAAGATAAAACAGGACAGCATATGGAAAATGTTCTGAATCCACAAGAACTGAAGAGAATTTAGTAGCTTTGGCAGTGATTGACAAATTATTAGCTGAGTAATTTATTGCAGGGTTAAGGGACAGAAATCTGAGATAATTCCTTAAACTAGGTAAGAAGCAACCTTCATTTATGCTTTGTGGTGATAAAGGCAGAGGCAATAAGAAGCAAAAAATGACTGATCACCTGTTTTAAAAAAAGTGGGGTCATTGACTAAGAGTGGAAAATATGGCATGGGATAAAGCTTTGGATACAGCTCCCTTCTTTTAAATTAATAGAAATATTGAATACAAACAGGAAAAAATTAACAAAGTAGTGACTTCCTTCTGTGAGACCATCTCTCTTCACTTTTGTGTAAGAGATAATTGAAAGGAAAGCAGGCCTCCTGTTAGTCAAGATGAATCCATAATTTGTCATAGGTATGGATGAGGTAGGACTTATTGCCAAGAAACATGACTTGTGAAATACAAAAGCTCCATTATGAGTTGTCAGAGGAGAATGAGGAGATAAGGTTACCTTAAGAGGAGTCACGAGTATATTGTGGATTCTCTGCAGACTTCACTAATAAGGCTTAGAGCCAAGACAAATGCCTGAGACTGAAAAAAGATGGAGAACTTGAGTAAGGTGCAGATTCACCACTGCTAGTCCAACAAGATGATGGCCAAGACTCCAAAGCAAAGTGATCAAGGTTCAAATGGATAACACTGTCAGGGTAAATGAGAAATTGCAAAAGAATATTTTAGAGAAGCAGAAAAGTCTCCTACCAGAAATTCGTAGTTGCAGTGAAAGAGAAAGAGTGCAAGCTGTTGGGCAGAAGTGAATCATGACCAGTAAGAAGATGCAACTCTGTAACCCCAGGACACCAGCTAGTTTCATCAGACAATGGTACAGTCAGATCTTCCACAGTTGCAAATCAAAATGAAGAGAGCTGCAGTGCAGGAGTGGTTGGTAGGCAAGGGTAGATAAGTAGAAAATGGAAATTTCAGCAAGATGCACTACAAGAAAAAGTGAATGTTATAAAAGAGACCATAAATAACTACATATCAGATTGTTGGGAAAATATTTCTCATTTATACTGTGGAAATATTTAGAATTTAGCTCGTATAAATCCATTTAAGTTGATTAGTAATCTGTTAGTTGTTGCAGTCTTACTTGCAGCAAGCTGGAAAAAGCAAGCAGCTCCAAAAATAGAACAACAAAACTTATATGGGAGATAATACTGCTGGAGAGACTGACAAGCATTAAGATGACTAAGCTGCATATCCTATCATATGAAAATCTTTTCCTTTTAAAGAGGAAAATATTCAATCATAAGTTATTTGAGATATTTGGAAGAAGTTGCTGTATATTAAAATAGTGTCTGTGGATCTTTTTAAAAAGGTTATATGACAGTATTCTATATAAAATTCAGAAATCTAATCTAATAGAAAGTAATTGGAAATGTATTTAGATTTTTTACAAGTCCTTTAGTTGTGTAATTTTCTTCAATTATAATAAATATAATAAAATTAAAATTTAGTTGTATAAATTAAGAAAAGAATAAAAGTTACAAGGAAGGTATTGTTCATCAGATAGCAACAGGTGTGGCAGTTAGCATCAAAGGATAGAGGAACTGACAAAACTTGAGTGGAAGATTAAAGACAAAACATAAAATTAGGAAGACCATGAATTAAGTTCAGCAAAACAAAGAAAAGAACTTGAAATAAAATGCCTATTGAGAACTGGGATAAGCTACTGGAAGAGGAGCCCAAGTACAATATTTCGTTTTTATTTTAATCATACGAAGGCTTCTAAACTAAACTAGGCCACTAATAATCATAATTTGGAACTATGGAAATATACTACCAAGAGGCAAAGGGAACAAACAATCTAATGGAAAATCAAAGCCTAATTTCACTGCTACCTGTTGACTTGTTAGGCGAGAACAGTGAGAGCAAGAACAATAAATAGGATGCAAGTCTTACAGAGCACTTAAGAGTCAAACTCAGGGGATGGTTACACTTAGGCCATGGTTACACTGGCACTTTATAGCGCTATAAAGCCCCCAGGAGTGCTATAACCTCCTACCCGTCCACACTGGCAAGGCATGTAGAGCGCTATAACCACGGAGTTATAGCGCTCCTGGTATTCCACCTCCGCATGGGGAATAAGGGCTGTAGCGCTACAGTGAGAATGTGGACACCCACTGCGCATTAATTGGCCTCCAGCCCGTCCCATAATTCCCGTTCGAGCCACTCTGGTCATCACTTGCAAACTCTTTTGTCCTGTCCTCAGGTGACCACACGTCAGACCCGCCCTTTAAAGTTCCAGGGAAATTTGAAAATCCCCTTCCTGTTTGCTCCAGCCAAGTGTGGC
>ML677379.1:1659626-1695902 GCA_007922305.1 Dermatemys mawii
AGGGAAATTTGAAAATCCCCTTCCTGTTTGCTCCAGCCAAGTGTGGCGTGCTCTCAGGAAATCCTTGCAGGTGATCATTCTGATTGATCATGACTCCATGTGCCATGCCTCCTCGCAATAGGCGATCCCCAGCGTGGAGCAATAGTGAGGTGCTAGACCTCATCAGCTGTTGGGGGGAAGAGGCTGTTCAGTCTCAGCTGCGGTCTAGCCGCAGGAATTTTGATACCTATGGGCAGATATCATGGACCTTGGCAGAAAGAGGCCATGAGCGGGACACTCTGCAGTGCCGTGTTAAGGTAAAGGAGCTTAGGAATGCGTATTGCAAAGCCCGCGAGGCGAACGGCCGCTCCGGGGCAGTCCCGGTGACTTGTAGATTTTATAAGGAGCTGCACGCAATACTTGGTGGTGATCCTATGGTCACTCCGTCGACCACCACGGACACTTCCCAGCCCACCAGTAAAGGGGCGGGGGTGAGGAGGAGGATGAAGAGGAGGAAGATATTGCTGTATAAGGGGACCGCTATAACCAATAGCGCTATAATCCTGTAAGTGTAGCCATGCCCTTACAGGATTATAGCGCTATTGGTTATAGCGGTCCCCTTATACAGCAATATTTATAGCGCTATTGCGTGTCCACACTGAGACGTGCCAGCGGTCTAGCATGGCCACATTTGCGGCACTTCAGGCGGCATTAACAGCAGCGCATTAGGGCAGTTATCCCACAGAGCACCTCTTCCCGATCTAGCGCAATGCCTTGTGGTAGGGGGGCGTCACTTGCGGGGCATTCTGCATCCTGTTCCAACTACCCATGATGCTTCGTGGCATATCCCAGCAATCTCTGGGTTTCGTCCACCTCAGGCGCCATCTTTCAACAGTTTCAGCAAGGCGCGCTCCGTCTTCCATTTTCGTGTGCCGCAATGAATCCACAACTGCTGAGGGACATGCTGACGACTGTCACCAGCACATCTCTGTGTGCAGTGGAGTTAATCCTTGACATGCAAGATGACAGTGATGGGTCTGAAGACGAGATCGAAGCGGTGAATGCGTTTGACATGAAGCTTCTTGTCTCATTAACGGACATGCTCATGGCTGTGGAACGCCGCTTCTGGGCACGGGAAACGAGCACTGAGTGGTGGGATGGCATCGTCATGCAAGTCTGGGACAATGAGCAGTGGATGCAAAACTTTCGCATGAGAAAAGCCACTTTCATGGCACTGTGTGCTGAACTCACCCCCGCCCTGCGGTGCAAGGACACCAGGCTGAGAGCTGCCCTCCCGGTGGAGAAGCGGGTGGCTATCGCACTCTGGAAGCTGGCCACCCCAGACAGCTACCGATCGGCGGCCAACCACTTTGGGGTGGAAAAGTCGACCGTTGGAGTTGTGCTGATGCAAGTGTGCAGGGCCATTAATCGCATCCTGCTACGAAAAAACGTGACTCTGGGTAAAGTGCATGACATTGTTGCTGGCTTTCAAGAAATGGGTTTCCCTAACAGTGGAGGGGTGATAGATGGGACCCATATACCTATTCTGGCGCCTGCCCACCTAGCAGACGAGTACATTAACCGAAAGGGGTACTTCTCCATGGTTCTCCAGGCCAGAAGGGGAAGTGTTTTGGGGCAAATGATAAAGGGGGCAGAGAGCGCGGTGCTTCTCCTCCTGAAGGGTGGCAATCCGCTGCATAGTCTGCAATTGAAGCTGCAGTAATGAGAGCAGCTTATTGTTGCTTTCCTGCCGGTGAATCGCTGCTGCACCTGCTCCCTCAACTTGCTCTCGTTCTCCCTCCACCTCTGTGCAATTCGATTCTCCATTACAGCCTGTTACATTACTTGCTGTACTAGATCCTCTTTGCTCTTTCGTGGCCTCTTCCTCAGTCACCTCAGCCTGTCAGCTGCTGATAACAGCGATGGCACAGGGCTCAAGGTCGATGCTTCTAAAAGAAAAAGATACATGTAACAGTGGCTCCCTTGTAAAGAGCAGACATGCCTATGATTCCCTCGCGTTCCCCGTTTGCCTGTCCCGCAAAGAGCACACAGACAACAATGGAGGCCCTGCCATGGTGAGTCCTCTCCAGAGGCAGGGGGAATGATTGTTTCCCTGCCATGCTGTGCTGTGGCGGGTGTCGGGGGGAGTGCCGGGAAGTGGGGGGAGCCCTACTCTCAACACTGTCCCAACATTCTTCGTACGTGTTTGTCCTGGAAGATATCTCGCTGCTGCGGGTCACTGAGGAAGAAAGGGTGGGCATTCTAATGAGATGCGGCTTCCGCCCAGGGCCATATGCAGCTTGCCTCTGTGCAGCAATGCTCCCCCCAACCATTGTAGCACAGTGGCGGGGGCTAGTGACCATGACCGGGGCCACGCTGGCTCTCCCGGGAAACCTGCGCAGGCGCATTGCAAGCGCTCTTATTGAGACCTTTGAAGAGATTACTGATGATGACTACCGCGATGTTATAGACTACATCAATGCTCTATTCCACATGTAGGCAAGCATGCAAGCATCCCTTTCTACCCCAAGCTGCCTGCCTTCCCAATAGAAAAGCAGCTTTACCTCCACAATCCGCTGCTGTGCTGCCCCCCGCAACCACCGGACGCTGCGGGTGGCTGCCCTCCTCCTGGCTTGATAAGAGCTCCTGGCTGCATGCGTCCAGGGACTCCTCCGTGCCCTGGGTCGCTGCCGCCGCCGCCTCCTCCTCTTCTTCATCCTCCTCCTCTTCGTCCTTCTCCTCACCCCCCCCACTTCACTGGTGGGCTGGGAAGTGTCTGTGGTGGTCGATGGAGTGCATGTAGGATCACCAAGTTTCGCGTGCAGCTCCTTATAAAATCTGCAAGTCACTGGGGCTGCCCCGGAGCGGCCGTTTGCCTCGCGGGCTTTGCAATACGCATTCCTAAGCTCCTTTACCGTAACACGGCACTGCAGAGTGTCCCGCTCATGGCCTCTTTCCGCCAAGGCCCGTGATATCTGCCCATAGGTATCATAATTCCTGCGGCTAGACCGCAGCTGAGACTGAACAGCCTCTTCCCCCCAACAGCTGATGAGGTCCAGCACCTCGCTATTGCTCCATGCTGGGGATCGCCTATTGTGAGGAGGCATGGCACGTGGAGTCATGATCAATCAGAGTGATCACCTGCAAGGATCTCCTGAGAGCATGCCACACTTGGCTGGAGCAAACAGGAAGGGGATTTTCAAATTTCCCTGGAACTTTAAAGGGCGGGTCTGACGTGTGGTCACCTGAGGACAGGACAAAAGAGTTTGCAAGTGATGACCAGAGTGGCTCGAACAGGAATTATGGGATGGGCTGGAGGCCAATTAATGCACAGTGGGTGTCCGCATTCTCACTGTTGCGCTACAGCAGCTGTGCTACAGCCCTTATTCCCCGTGCGGAGGTGGATTACCAGGAGCGCTATAACTCCGCGGTTATAGCGCTCTACATGCCTTGCCAGTGTGGACGGGTAGTAGGTTATAGCGCTCCTGGGGGCTTTATAGCGCTATAAAGTGCCAGTGTAACCAAGGCCTCAGACACTCCAGTTGTGAGCAGACTAGAGATTGACAAGAATACAGAATACAACACAGGAACCCACTGAAAACTTGTTTATTTGACAGCGTACTCTAAAGAAAAGGCAAAAAGGTACATACAAAGTCCTCATCCAAGTCAACTACAGCAGAAAGCAAGGGTCACTAGCAATCTGAAAGGGACTACCATATAGATTCTTAAAGATTCCCTCTACATGTTGTACTTTTGTATCAGTTTGAGAGGCAAATACCTCAGATTACAAAGGGGAGGGCCATGAGAAGAGAGAAAAACTGTGGTAATCAATGGCTAGAGAACTGTTCGATTTATGACAAAGGGCTGGAGATTATGGCTACAATTTTAAGATCTTTGAGAGTTCGTGCATTTAAATTAATGTAGAAAGAAACAATATAATAGAAGAATGAAAAGCTTCACTTTCAACAGTGAGATAAATGGGAAAAAAATTTAAAAGAGAATCTGTCCACAGAACAGAGCTCTCTTATCCCAGTTGGAGTGCGTACAGACATAAACAAGAAGGGTTGAGAGATTTTCCTTGAGAAGGGACAGAATATCTGGGGCAGTTGGAAAGGTCTGAAGAAAGTACAGTGAGCAGCAGGCACTGCTCCTCACACACGAGAGAGAGAGATGGGGAAGAAAAGTGAAAGGTAGCCGGATAAAGCATGTGAGACTATATGAAATGTCCCCTATGGGCAATGCAGATATGCCCCTTTCCTAGTCTATCGTAGAGACACTGTGCATAAACTTCAAATTCACCCTTTTTCAAGTTTGTCTTTAACAAAGAAATCAATAATAATATTAATCTCAAGCCTTCAGCACTGGTTTAGCCTCTCATAAAGAGTCCTCTCTCATCATAATTCAATTCCTTTCTTCCCGAAAGCCACTCCCAATTCTTTTATATTCAGATTGAATGTCACTGATCGTAATGAGTCCATTTTAGCCAGATTGATACCTGTTAACCGGGTAACACTGTCAAGTGATGCAAACAAATTATTTCATATCTGTCTATAATGAGATTTCTTGCACCTTCCTTTGAAGCATCTTGACCCACTGAGCTGATCTTGTATGGCCATTCCTCTTTTGGCACTTTGGTTTTAAAGTGCCTCATCCTAATTACATAAATTGTAGGTCAGGAAAGGCGTTCCCACTTTATACTCAGTGGTGAATAAGGGGGCAAATAAATAATTTAGATTCAATGACTTATTCTCCTTAATTGCTGCATTAACTATCTTGTACTCCAGGTCTCCGACTGATTCTCTCACAGGCTTTCTGTTTCTGAAATATTTAAAGGATGTATTTGTTTTTGTGTCTTTGGCTATTTGTTCTCAAATTCTTTTTTAGTGTTTCTGATTTCCATCTTATTTGTGCCTGCCATAATTTATCCTCCTTTTCTATTGGCTTCACTTGGGCCAAATTTCCCCAAATTCTTCAAAAATACCTGTTTGGCCTGAATAATACCCTCACTTGGGGCTCAGTCTTGTTCTCTCTCATTCAAAATCTACATTAACCATTGGGGAGCTTGTGAGAGAACATAGCTGGAACATAGCTTGTTCCACCAATGTGCAGATAGCACCTTGCAGTACATCAGCTTTACTGCAGATTTAAAGACCACCATTTCCAAATTAGCATCCAGATCTTCTGTTTGTTTGTTTGTTTTTTACAGCTATCAGTTTCACAGTATTCTTATTCCCACCCATCTACCTAGCCTCATTCTGTGGGGAGCTGCTTTTAAGTAGTTACTCTTTTTCTTGGAATGTATAGTGAATAATTTTGGTTCATGGTTTTTGTGTATTTATTTTTTAAATGGTATAACCATAATCATGCTTTATTTTTATCACTGATTTGAATGGGGAGCTCTTGCTTTGTGTGCATTTCAGAAACTGGTTGGAATGTTCTAGAGACTCAAGCAATGCATGAAGTAGCAAGTGGCAGCAGCAGATCAGTAGTGTATAGTTTTCAATTAAACTACCTTTACCTTAGAGGGCCAAAAAGCTTTGATCAAGGGCAGTCTGACCCTATTTGACACTAGAGCCCAAATCTTCAAAATTATTTCAACTTATGTAACTTCTGAATGTGTAGAGTACAGAGTTTCAGGCAATTATGAGAGGAGGGGGAGAGGAATTATTTAAGGGCCAATGTTGGGACAAGAACAAATGGCTATAAAATGGCCATCAACAAGTTTAGGCTTGAAATTAGATGAAGATTTCCAACCATCAGAGGAGAGAAGTTCTGGAAGAGCCTTTCAAGGAAGTAGTGGGGGCAAAAAAAATCTCAGTTTCAAGACTGAGGTTGGTAAGTTTATGGAGGGGATGGTATGATGAGGTTGCCTACAATGGCATACGGCCTATCCGCTATTAGCAAATATCTAAAATGGCTAGAGATGGGACACTAAATGAGGAAGGCTCTGAGTTATTACAGAGAATTCTTTCCCAAGTATCTGGCTGATGGTTCTCACCCACATACTCAGGGTCTAATTGATCACCATATTTAGGGTCAGGAAGGAATTTTCTCCTAGGTCAGATTGACTTTAGGAGTTTTTCACCACCTTCTGCAGTGTAAGGCATGGGTCACTTGCTGGTTTGAATTAGAGTAAATGGTGGATTCTCTGTAACTTTAAGTCTTTAAATCAAGATTTGAGGACTTACAGTAAGCCTTTTACAGAAGTGGGTAGGTGAGATTCTGTGGTCTGCAATGTACAGGAGGACAGACTAGATGATCATGATTGTCCTTCCTGGTCTATGTGACATTGGCATTGAGATAATTATGTAATGTTGGGCAGGGTTTTAGTGTTGCTGCCAGTACTACTGCAATAAGGATAACTGGTCCAGAAAACCCTAGGTACATACTAAGATGGAATTACTGATGACTGCATCCAGTGTGTCTCTTGGATGTTTTGACCTCTCAGTTTTGCTCCATATATAGAAATCTTGCTCTGCTGGAGTTGGAGCCACATATGGAATAGTTCTAAATTGTGGCAGGATTGAGCAGGATACAGTGTGGCAGATCTTTAGCCAGGAAGTACATTGAAGTCAATGGCACTATGAAATTTACACCAGCTAAAGACTCCAAAGACTCTTTTCCCCCGCTCCTCCACTTGCTAATTTGTTCTATTGAATCCTAAATTGTTCAAGTTTGTTGAGAATGCTGATGGAATCACCAATTCTTCACCAGTCCTGACAGACTTTTATTGGTTTTGGACCTGAGATTAGATTGGTTTGTAATCTTTTCATTAGTTAAGAGTCTGAATGATCTGTCAAAGTTACAGTGACTATCTTTTAGGTGTTTCTGATCAAACTCTGTTCTTTCTTGGCTGGACCTTTGACTGCATCTCAGGTGCAGACTCTACTGACCATCTATTTTAATTTTTTTATGCTCTGCATCCGTGGCATTAATTGTTCAGTTGGTCAAACTCTGCTGAATCTTTGGATACTTTTAAAAACCACTCGAAATCCTCTCTCCTGTTAAATCCCCAATTAATTGCAATGTTTATTTAGTGTCATATTTTGTACTACTGTAAACTATTCCAAGGTGTTTTGTTGTAGCATCCTTAATGTTATAAAAAAACTTAGCGATTGCACATTGAAGGGAGAATCCATTTGAGCCTTGGAATGAAGGCTAAATTAAAAAAAAGCACTTACTAGATACATATGAATACCTTTGGAGAAAATTATCTGAAAAGGTGCTGCATATTTTCTCCACGGGTTTAAAAATACCCCAACTTTTCAGGAAACATTTTTTTATTAAGGGCTTCCACAAAGTTTTCTGTATACTTTTTTTTACCATCCTTATGGGCTACATCAGTCACTCTTGAATACAAATCAGGGTTGAGTTGTCGGGAAGAAACAGACGGAGACAGCTTGCGGAAGGAGGCGACCTGGGAAAGTCCCAGCTTGCCGCTTTTATTAAGTACAAACGTGCTGTAAGGCGTATATGACAGTGATAAATAGGCTTGTTTACTTCATTGTGATAGGTGGTGAAAGAAGAGCTCTCCTCATGGCTACCTCGTGGACAGCTAGAGGGACAAGCGTGCCTGTGGTTTTCCAGTGCTTAAGCTTTCTGCTAGACCTTGAGAGATAACAAGCGTTCAGAAGTTTATAGAGCGTGGTTGGCCAGCGCTCAAGGCCTTCATTGAGTTAGCATTGCTCAGGAGGGAATCAATCAACTCTCTAGGAAACAGTCACCACCAAGTGAGTCATAAGAGAATACTTATTTTAGGTGCCAATTTGGCCAAACAACTGAAATCTCATTACAAATGAAATGTATCTTTACCAATAAAATACTAAACTTGGTATAAGGTATTTGCCAGTTGCCCAGCATCAAGAAATACTAAGACTCTATGTTGATATTTCAAAGATAATATGTATGCTCTGCCAGGAAACATCTAAGGCCAAATCTGGGCCTCTTTAAACAGTTTCACTAGCTGAAACTGGAGTGAGTAAATCATCACCATAATACTGGAAGCAGGTTAGAAGAGGACAACAGATCTTATTCTGGCAGTTCCTATACACTGACTGCATGTTGCTTTGCCTTTTAAATTCATGCCCAGATCAGTAACCAGTTGTGCTCATCAGACCTATGTGAACTGAGTTAGTTTTATGTATACTCTTTTTGAACAGGCCACCAAAGACATTTTGGAAGGTTTTCTGGTAGTGTTAAATCTTTAGCTATAAGTGAGTTGAGGTTCATTTCTTGCTACTGCATTTCTTTTTAAATAACTGCTATTATTGTATTTGTGGGGAGAGAGCAAATTTTAAATGCTTCTAATCTGTGCCAATTTTAGAAAAACAAACACACTATGCCAGTTTTATATTGTCGGGTTTGGACATCACACAAGTCTGTTGGCACAGTGTGAAGCAAAGTATTGCTTGACGGTATCTCATATCTCAATGGAGTTGTTATTTTGTAGGCTGAAACTCTTAAACCAGCAAAATTAAAGCAAGAGAGGAGGATGGTCCATCTTCTCAGAGGAATTTATTTTTAAAGATTTGTTTTCCTTCTATCTAAGCAGTGATGTTCAAAAAACTAAGCAGCTTTTATTTTATTTTAAATAAAGGTAAAAAAATAGCACATCTAAAAGTATAGAATTCTTCACCTGTTATGTCATATCCATTATTCTTAATGCTCGAGGTAAGTGGTCTTCAACCTGTGGTCCACAGACCCCTGGAAGTTCACAAATTACGGCCTGGTCTACACTATCGGGGAGGGTCGACCTAAGATATGCAGCTTCAGCTATTTGAATACTGTAGCTGAAGTTGACACATCTTCAGTCGACTTACCTGCCGTCCTGATGAGAAGCAATAAATCGATCCCCAATAGATCGATCTCTACGTGTTGATCCAGCTGGTAGTGTAGACAAGGCCTAGGTCTAAGATTTCTAAAGGGGTCTGTAGCTCCACTTGAAATTTAAGGTCTGCAAATAAAAGATTGAAAACTACTGCTCCAGGTTAGCATGTATATAGCTGTATAGTATAGTGCAGGGGTTGGCAACCTGCAGCATGAGTGCCAAAAGCAGCATGCGAGCTGATGTTGAGTGGCACTCTGCTGCCAGCTGGAGTCCCGGCTGCCAGCCCTGCTCAATCTGCTGCCACCTGGATGGACAGAACCTCAGGCCAGCAGCTGGGACCCTGGCCAGCAGAGGCCCATGGACAGAATCCTAGACTGGCAGTGGGCTGAGCCACTCAGCCCGCTGCTGGTCTGGGGTTCTGTCTGCCGCCCACGCTGCTGGTCTGGGGTTCCGTCCATGGGCCCTTACCAGCCGCAGTCCTAGCTGCTGGTCCCGCTCAGCCCGCTCCCACTCTGCCGTCCCCTGTAAATGTAAAATGTGTTACTGGCATGCAAAACCTTAAATGAATGGAGACTTGGCACACCACTTCTCAAAGGTTGCCGACCTCTGGTGTAGTGTGTGCCTAGCACAAAGCAAAACTAGCTTTTTATTCAGTTAAATGCCAATGTTCTCCAAAGCAGGAGCTGGGGCGAGTTCCCTAGAGGAAGAACTTGACTTCCTCTCCCCTGGGGCCGGGCGTTATTTCTGCCTTTGCCTGAAATCGGATCGCAGGAGCAAGGGGCCCAGCCAGCTCACTCATACGGGCAGTTAGTGAGCACTCAGCCCGGGCTGTTGACACGATTCAGTTCGCTTCTCTCATTGGCCGCTCTACGTGCAGCAGGCTGTCTTTCCGGCCCAGCACTAGTGCAGCGTGACATGTCCACTGCTGCGCAGAAACGGGAGCGGGAACTGTGCCGTGTAACTCCCACATGGAGCCCGCTCCCCTGGGCGTGTGTAAATGTGTCATATTTCCTGGGGCCAAGCCCGAGGATGCCCCTCACCCAGCATCCTCCTCCAGCTGTGGGGCTGCAACAGCCCCCAATGGCTCCTGTACGGAGGGTTGGCTCCTCCCGTCCTGAACTCGCACGGCCACGCTTCACCGGCACGACTCGCCGCCATCGTGTGTGTCCAGCCGGGCAGAGCTGCTGCCCGGAGGCGACTTTTTGCAGCGCGCCCCGCCATTCTCCCTCTCAAAGTCCTCCGCATCCCCTCCCCCGCAGCCCCCGCCCACGTGACTCGGTTCGTTTGATGCTCCCCCCCACAACTTCCAAGTCCCTCCGCTTAGTAGCGCCCCCCGCCCGCCCGCTCGCAGAGCGCATGCTTGGGTTATGCAACAGCCCTGCCTGGCCGCCGCGGCCCCGTCGCCCGAGCGCCGCAGCCGCAGGCCGGGGGTGCCGTCTAGGTGGAAGAGGACGGGTCGGTGGGGCGCGCTCGCGGCCCGGCCCCCCGGGTGCTGCCCCTGAGGCCACTGTGTGCGCGGCGCGAGGGCCCGTGAGTGGCAGCGGGCGCCGCCGCCAAGTCCCGCCTGTTCCGCTCTCCCTGCTGCAGGCGGCGGCGGCGGCGGGGTGGCTTCCTGCGCGCGGTGCCGCTCCCCCTCCCCCCGGCAGTAGGAGCCGCAGCGCCAGCAGCCCGGGTCCCTGAACCATGGCTCTGTGAGAGCAGCACATGGCGGCCGCAGCTGCCATGAGCCCCCAACTAATCCACACAACTCCCCCCTGAACGGCCACCTCCAGCAGCAGCGCCCCCACCGGCTCCACCGCTCCCACCCCGCCCGCAACTCCAGCCACAGCCCATCGCCCGGCCAGCACCCGGACCCCGCTGCCGGGCCTGCGCTCGCCCGCCGCCCGCCCGTCCTCGCCATGGGAGTGCAGGGATTCCAGGACTACATCGAGAAGCACTGCCCCAGCGCCGTGGTGCCCGTGGAGCTGCAGAAGCTGGCCCGGGGCAGCCTCGTGGGTGGGGGTCGCCAGCGGCCCCCTCAGACCCCGCTGCGCCTCCTCATCGACGCCGACAACTGCCTGCACCGGCTCTACGGCGGCTTCTACACGGACTGGGTGAGCGGCGGGCAATGGAACCACATGCTGGGCTACCTGGCGGCGCTGGCCAAGGCCTGCTTCAACGGCAACATCGAGCTCTTCGTCTTCTTCAACGGGGCCCTGGAGAAGGCCCGGCTCCACGAGTGGGTGAAGCGCCAGGGCAACGAGCGCCAGACCGCGCAGCAGATCGTCAGCCACGTCCAGAACAAGGGCACCCCGCCGCCCAAAGTCTGGTTCCTGCCGCCCGTGTGCATGGCGCACTGCATCCGCCTGGCCCTCATCCGCTTCCACATCAAGGTGAGCAGCGGGGCCCAGCGGCCTCCTCCCGCCAGGGTGACAGCGCCCGCCGCGCTCCTCGGCCTCCCCCACCTTGGCACCAGCCAGCGCCCCCTGTCGCTGCGCCCTTCGCCCCCCCAGGTCCGCCATGGCACCAGCGTCCCTTACTCCCCATCTCCACTATGGCACCAGCGCCCCCTCTCGCTGCGCCCCTTACCGCCCCATCTCCGCCAGGGCACCTGCGCCCCTTGCCCGCCATCTCCACTATGGCACTAGCGCCTCCTCTCGCTGCGCTCTTCGCCGTCCCATGCCCGCCATGGCACCAGCGTCCCTTACTCCCCATCTCCACCATGGCACCAGCGCCTCCTCTCGCTGATCCCCTTACTCCCCATCTCCACTATGGCTCTAGCGCCCCCTCTCGCTGCGCTCCTTGCCCCCCATCTCCACCATGGCACCAGCGCCCCTTCTCGCTGCGCCCCTTGCTTCCCCCGTCTCCACAATGGCACCAGCGCCTGTTGTCCGCCCATCTCCACCATGGCACCAGCGCCCCCTCTTGCCGCTTTCTCCAGGCCCTCTGGCCAATTCCCGGTGCTGCGGCCTGGGAAGGGGTAGGGCTCTAAGATGGCAGCAGGATTGCCCTCCCGGTAGTGTCCGTACCGAGCTCAGAGAGGGGAGGGGGAATCATGTAGTCCCATATCCGCAAAATGTCGTCAAAACTTGTCGGCTCGGGCGGGGAGAGGAGATTCGGCGAGCTCCCTGGGGGCGGCCTCCGCTGGCCAGCGGCAGCTGCACAACTGAACGCGGCCAAAGTTTATGCTGCTGCCGCTCCCTTCTCTGCGGACCTCTCGAGGCTGGAGCAAAACTAACTAGCCTCGTTGCCGCCTGGGAGCTGCAGGGTGCCCTTAGCAGGCAGAGGGGAGGGTGTAGTGAGCACCCTGATGTCCTGAATCTCTACTGGGATTTTCTATTTATATATGCCTGTCAGTCTGTGGAAGCAAAATGAGGGTGATTTACAGCATCCGGGGAGAGCCCCTCCCCAGCCAAACTGCCCAAATGGGCTACAGAGAGGAAAATCACAGTTTCAGTATGCCTTCAAAATGGGGTATAGAAACAACTTAATGGTTTCAGAACCAGGACTAGCTATGTTGCTTTTCCTGGTTTTCCTTTTACCTGTTCTTCGCTTCTTTCAGTGCATTTTATATTATTTGTTCTTCTTCCCATCTTTCTTTTTTTAATTGTATTTTTACTGTCAGGGGTTTCTATCCTTATTTCCCATTTTTGTTGTCTCTACCCCTTCACTTGTATATTTTCCTACTCCCCTTCATGTCGTCTTGGGGTAGAAACCAGAGAGTGCTGCTCACCCATCAAATGCGGCTGATGGTAGTGTTTTGTGGGGTGACAGTGAATTTGCATGTAACATACTCCAAATGCTGATTAGTTGTCATTTTCGTTTATATATAAAATTGGGAAGTTTCTTTTGCTTTAAAACTGGGTGCAGTGTTCTGTGTGCTAGATCCTCTGCCTCCATGTTCTTTTGGGGGCCATTGTTCCATTCATTTATCTGACTTGTAAAATGTCCCTTGCTGCCCTGAGTTCCCTCTTCTTAGAAACACACATAGCTAATTTGCTCCACGGGTAACAATATACTCTACATTTTTTGCACCATCATGTGCAGTATTACATATTTTTTGCCAAGAGTTTAAATGGGCCTTATAAAACAACGGTTACTAAAAAAGTCAGTAAAGTTCTATTGTACCTGATAGGTCAGCAACAAGTTCTACCACAAAGCAAGATGTTAATTTGCATTTATACTGAATATGTTTTGCCTCAATGAAGTGCATTATCAGAGGCTAAAATGTAGATGTTCAGAATCTATGGTAAAAAGCTAAAAATAACTTGTCAGATATAAAGAGGCCCAGAATACTTCCATAAAGGGGTTTCAGTTAGTTTAAACTAACTAATCCATTATTCTAAAATAATTAACACAAAGTAGTGTCATAACCTATTTTTCTTGTAAACTAGAACTGCTTAGCATATAGTTATGCAGCTGTAGCATAGAACTGTTTTTATTTCAAACAAGTATACATTTGCTGATAGTTTTGACTGCAGGAGGGAATGTCTTTCAGGCTTTATTATAATCTTTTTACTCTAGGATCCAAGAGAGAAAGATTGCAAAACATTTTATATACTTTTTATCCAGCTTTCCAGATTTGTAGTAGTCTTACAGTAATACTGTTTTTTCTTTTTAAAGTATGACACCATATTTATGGATATTGTTTACCACAAAAAGAAAATTTTATAGCTAAAACCTGGAATGAAAATTCCAGGAATTATTTGTTTAAAGGTCCATTAAGGAGAGAAGAGCAGAAGGAGTTGGAACACATACCAGCTAATTGCCAAGTTTGTGTATTATTTCTGTAGCATAGTAAATATTATGTGGCCTTCAGAGTTGTGCCACTGATCAGTAAGTGGAACTTAACATTATTCTGCTTTTGTACTGTCCGTTTTGGCAGATTACACCGCAGCTATAACTGGGCTAAAGGATAACTTTGAGATCAGGACAAGTTTCTGTAAAGATTGCTTTCTTGAAAGGGTTTTGAAGAAGTACACACAAATTTTGGTGGTTTCAGTGTTCAGCAAAAGGGAGAAACAAGAAAATAAGTTATTTTCTGGAATTCTGTGAGGTTCAGTGAGACCGCAGATTCACAGAGAAAAACTTACCATTTCATTTTCCATCTGGGACTTAAAGTTGAAAGGCCCAGCGATAAAAATCATCCTACATTTTAGAGGCAGTTACAGCTCAGCCTAAACTGATGGTGGAAGTCCCACCCCTTGATCCCATTGTAACTGGTAAGAAATTTTATAACTCTGTGGTTAATGTCTCTAGCATAGTGATTGGTTAACAGGAATGACAGACATACAATGTGTTACTATTATTGACAGGTTAGTGTGAACGATTGTCCTGTTCCTGTATGTATGTAGATTTAATTTTTTTTTTTTTTTTTTTTTTGTATGAGAGCTTGCGGCTAACAGGAGAAGTGAGATTTCGCCTTCCTGTGTTAATCAGATGTGGCATATACCTAGAATAAACTAGAAATTCCTCAAGGTAGAAACTCTTTTACAATAGTCTGTTATGTACTGCAAAACACTGAGGCCTGACATTTTTTTTAAAGTCATTTTTTAGTCATTGGTTACCTTTGTCATGATGGCAGCTGTTCTTTTTCTCATGCTGTACCTGGCCAGCGTGAAATAGTTTGATTTTTTGTATGATTTCTCTTAGAACTTGAATGATTAGTCCAAATCTGGTTATGTAATGTGATTATATTAGTCTGTTTTTTGCAGCTTGAAAAAATATTTTTAACATTTTCTAAATAAAAGTGCATTAAAGGTCACCTGGTGGAAATATCAAGTCTGATGTGAAATTATTGTTATAGTGTAATATATCTTGTTGCCTTTCCATGAGATAGTTAAGAGGGGTTTTTTTTTTTTTTTTTTGGTTTAACTCCTTAATTTCTGGAACTCCTACATGATGCTTTTGCTAATGTTTAAATGGATACGCTGATCTGATGTCAGGGTGTATAATGTGCAAATTCTGAGTTCCGAAGAATATTTTTTGCCTCTTAACCCTAGAGAACTGAGGATTTCCCAGCAGTAAAATAAAGGTGTTTTCCTTTTTTTTAAATAGATTAAGTGGATTGTTTTGGCACTGATAGCTGATTAACATGCAGCAAATTACTAATAAGTTTTAACTATCTGTTAGTAGCTGACTATATCTACACTAGCACTTTTGTTGGTCAGGGGTGTGGAAAAAACACACCCCTGATTGACATAAGTTTCACAGACAAGCTCTGGTGTGGACAGCATTATGTTGGCAGGAGATGTTCTCCTGCCAGCAAAGCTACCGCCTGTTGTTGGGAGTGATTTAATTATGTTGATGGGAGAGCATTCTCCCATCAGCTTAGAGCGGCTACACAGGAGACTTTCCAGTGATACAGCTGTGCTGCTGTAAGGTCTCTAATGTAGACATAGGTGTAGTCACTTAAGCAATATGTAAGCTGGATTTGTGTTCTTTCTATTTTACTGAGTACATTTAATGTACATAAAGTTGCTGAATTTAACAGCTCTGTGGCTTTCACAAAAAAGAGGAGCTGCAGCATGAGTTTCTCTGTAGTTCCCTGCCACCGTGCTTACAACTTGACCTGGAGGAACCAACTTTAGTGAGGAGAGGACAGTTCATACTTATTGAATCCTTGGCCTTTTTGCTGAGATTGTGGATAAGAGATCTTGTGGTGGGTTTTGTGGACATGTCCTTTGGGGAGCTGGATTTATCCCACCAAAGCCCTTGTAAGTTATCAACGAGTAATTCTTTTTTAGTCACTGCCAATGTTGGAGAGATTCAGATTGCTGACCTAGAGATGGAAGGCAGCTCCGTATTGCTCTGTTTCTTTGAATTGGCCAGTCCTCTGTGAAATGGGGAGAAGTTGTTAGTAATCTGAATAGATGATCAGTTTATACAACCAACTAGGTTGCTGTGTACATAGGAGTATATATAGATAATTTTAAGATTATACTATAAACTTCCTGGTTTTCATTAATACCTTATTTTCAAGAATATATTTTTTTTAAACTCAAAATTAGCCACTTTTTTGTTTTCCTGCACTATTTTCTTTTATTGATCATAGTTCTGGCGATCTATTTTATAGTTCTCAAATATACTTTTCTCCTCTTTAACCCTTATCCCAAACCCCTTCACATTCTACTTATCCCACAGTTTTTGGCAATGTTCTGAGTAGGCAAGAGTAAATTGAATTTACATGTTTAATTTTTTTTATGTAGGCATAAGGCAATAAAACCTCATTGCGGAATGGTATGTTTCAAGACGGCTAGTTTTGAGAACATTGGTAACAAGTTTTAAATATGAACTAATCTTTAGTAATCTTATTGGAAACATTTGTGATTTCCAGCCTCTCTCTACTCTTACAAACTGTCCATTAGCTCGTTTATTGTACTAAGAAAAACGTAAATACTATCCACCCAGAGCAGTTTTAAAGAATTTGTAGATTACTTTAGCACAACATAAGCTAAAATAGGCTTCTCTGAGATATTAAATGTTCTACAGATCCTTATTTTTGACGTGAACTTTTGTTTGTTGTCCATTGAAAGAAATGTAATTCATGAAACAGAAACTTGTTTTTATGCCAAGCACGTTTGTTAGAATTTAAATGATTAAGCAGGGCATGGACCTAACATTGTTAGTGCTTTGGCAGAACCTCATTTTCTTTTCCGTGTGTGTCAGATAGTAAATCTTGTGTTATTTTCTCTTTTCTGTCATCATTTACACATGACTTAGATTTAAACTTATTTTTTTGCCTTTTTAAGCACTGAAAATTGTTTCAAGTTGCATTGCTTTTTTTTCCACATTTGATTTTCACCTTAGTGTTTTATTTTGGCATAACACGCATGTTCCAACTAGGTTGGTTTGTACAACTTTGAGACCTCTTATGTCTAGCTTTGTATACCATTTGTGGCCCTTATATTCAGTTTGGATTTTGATAAAGTTGAAATGTGGCTGTACCTTGACAGACAGCCATTGCAGTTCTTCATCATATAACAGCTGAATTATTTGTGTTACTTAAACATAGTTGTTCAGTAATATGAGCCCAACACATGCATAATGCTAGGATTTAGGATGAACTGTATTAAATTTTTCATTAAAATTGTGCTAGTAACCTTACCAAGTTAAAAAATTTTATAGATCTGATTTTTGAACTTTTGCATTTTTTTTTTGAGTGACCTCAGTCATCTCTGACAATTTGATAACCTGCCAAAAGGAGTTTTTCAGTCTATCTTGGACATGAACAAAACAGCCACAGATACCACACAAATGGTGGTGTAACTAATTATATACTTATGAAATGACTCTTCAGATGTTACCTTTGCGATGGGTACTTTGAGAAGCTTTGTGCACCATTGACTTTAAATGCAGATTGTTGCAGTCAGGATAACTTTGGTATGAAGTTAAAAGATGAAGATAGAAAGTGAGACATAGAAGAACATAACTTTTTCCTTTTCTCTTGATACTTCACAAATATACCAAACATAGTTTCCCTAAGAAACTAGATAAAAGTTTAAGAAAATTGTACGTTTTAGCAAACTTTAAATTGGTTATATAAACAAATTACCGAGTCAGATGCTGATGGTCCAGTAACTCAACACATGGTTTCTAAATATGAGTCAATCATGAAGTTACATGTGGAAATCTGAACTTATACTGGGGTATCCTTACCAGAAGTTTGAAAATTAATACAAGATGACTGTATTACATACAGAAGAGGAGACGGGTTGCCTTGTTCAAACAACTTTAAAAATTTGTTTTTAGAACTATAGCTTCTTTTTCACTAAGTAATAAAGTGTTAGTTTAAACTATTTTGAAGAGTTATAGAGCAATTATGATTATTTATTTTATTATATGTGTTATCATACTGCATAGGAGACCTGGTCATGGACCAGGATCCTGTTGTGCTAGGTGATGTAGAAACACAGAACAGAAAGACTGTCCGTGTCACAAGCATCTTAGAAACTAACACTTACATTTGGTTAATTTATCACTAAGTCTATAACTATATAAACATATGTACTGTGGTGAATTGAACTGTTGTTTTCTCCTTGTGCTTGCTGTTTTTCTTGGGTCAAGGTCTTTTACGTTTAAATTCAGATGCTTGGTGAGGCTAGGTTGTACCAGCATGAAAGCTTTTGGCATTTTTCCAAATTACTGACTAATAGTTTGGGATGTAGGTAACAGCAGAGGACAAAGGAGTAAGTTTTCATAAACACAGTGTTTTGGTTTTTTTTTAAACTTGTTCAAGGTTTGATACTGCAGTTGCGGGTCCTGTATCTTGTTGGAGTCATTGGAAGTTCAACGTGTGGAAGTGCAGACTGTGGAGTGTTGGATACTTATCTGACTATTTTTAAAATTATTATACAAGCGCCTTGTCTGATCAGGAAGTTTACTTATTTCCAATGTCAGAAGTTGGTCTTTATTTGACTTACTTGAGCCTTCTGTAATTATGCCTCCATTGAGACAACTCTGTTCTAGTGTTTTCAGTGGCTAGAAAAGTATATCCTTGAGAATCTTTTCTTCTGTAAGGTGGCTGATATTGACTGTTGTAGTAGTGTATGTGTGCATTATGAAAAAACGTTAAAATGCAATATAATACAATAATACTGAGCTATCTTTAAGTAGTATCATTTCTCTCTGAATACCTTTCAGATCTTAGTGTTTTCACAACATCCTACCTATAGCATTGCATGAAATCTCTGATCAAAATGCGTTCTTTGGGCCTTTGTTTATTTGAAACTTACTCCACATGTTCAGGTTCTCCTTAACCTATAGAAATGGATCTCAGTGTATCATACTAAATATGAGGAAAGACTGCTAATGCTTTTTTCTCTTCTTTTATAGGTTGCACAGAGCATTGAAGATCATCATCAAGAAGTAATCGCTTTCTGCAGAGAAAAAGGTTTCCATGGTTTGGTTGCATATGACTCCGATTATGCATTGTGCAACATCCCCTACTATTTCAGTGCCCATGCCCTAAAACTGAGCCGTAATGGGAAAAGTCTCACAACAAGCCAATATCTGATGCATGAAGTTGCCAAGCAACTGGACCTGAATCCAAACCGCTTTCCTATTTTTGCTGCTTTGTTAGGTAGGTTAAGTAATAAGAGAATTTTACATATTGTGACTAGTGAAACTTACAACTTGTATTATATCAACAATAAATTATTTGTAAAAGATATATGTGTATAATATTTTTAACAAAGCTTTTCCTTGTAAGACCTGTTTCCCTTTTCATTGTTTTTGAGCTATTTTATTCTGTCACTCCATACTCACTGCAGCTTTAGGTTCCTTGTGGCACTAACTTTGCATGTCTGTGAAAGCAAGCAACTTTTGAGTCTAGAGAGGTGCTCTGTGAATAGCTACAAAGGTTGTGAAAAGAGTAATGCAGATCTCTTATGGAAATAAAGTAGGAGTTCTGCAAAAGCTCTCACTAGCCAAAGCATTTTACTTCATGAATGGGAACAAAGTTTCCAGACAGCTTTAGTCATATCAATACACAATATTTAAGTTTTACTTTTAATAACTATGGTTTGTCTTAGTAAGTTTTCAAATAGACAAATGTACTTGTGTACTTTATCCATTCATGCTAAAAATGTTGAATTGTGTAGGTATCTTGCACTTCCAGAGTACTTTTTATCTCAGATATGCATGTTGTACAAGCATAAGTAGTGCCTCAGCTGCCTGGATCATTTCTCTGTCACTGAAGTGGGTCTGAGCAACTGTTTCACTACAGGACAATTTATGTCCAGAACTAAAAAGCATTTTATTTAATTGAAACTGCAGGGAAGTACTGGTAGGCAGTATGTAACTATCTCAGCTGGAGTTTGGCTAGGACACTCTCCTGCCTCTGATGGTACATGCCATGAGATCTTTAATTAACCCAACTAGTGAAGACCTCAGTTCCATCTCTCATCTGAAAGATGTCACTATTAGCAGTACAGTACTGCCCATACCATTCTAGCACTTTGTTCTATTACTGACTTGCCATTTACTGTTTCACTAGTACCATTGCAATTCCAGACTAACATGGCTACCCCTCTGATACATTGCAGCACTGATTTTCTATGGGAGGCCTCCAAAGAGTAAAACTTACATAGACTGGTATCCTAAATTCTGTCTGGGAAAAAAGTATTGAATAAATGTTTTCCATCATGGTATGATGGTTAGAGCATCAGACTAGGCTAAGAGACTTGGATTCTATTTCCACCTCTCCCATTGACTTGCTGAGTGACCTGGGCAAATCACATATCTCTTTACTTTAGTTCTTTCTCGGTGTAAAATGAGTATAATACTTCAAATGCTTTGAAATCTATAGATGAAAAGGGCCATGTATTACTCCCTTGACGTTCCAGTGCTCTAGTAAATACTAAAAGTCCTATACACACACACTTTGTCAAGGCTAATATTTTCCCTACTAAAAAGTGAAATCCTTTACATAAGAATGGAAAGAACCATACAGCAGTGAGTGATTCAAAAGAGATTTGCAGTGGGACCATGCAGGAAATAGATTATATTTCTGGGGATGTCAATTCATGTTTTCTTTCTGTGTCAAGAATAGTTATCACTCCACTCCCCAAATTGATAAATTGTTATTAATATGAAGTACTGGTAAAACAGCTAGTAGTTTTAGGTGGGTGGTGGTTGGTATTGTTGCTAGAATCTGTCTAAACTGACACTTTAAATAACAAAATAATCCTCAAAATTTGTTTTTAGCAGAGAAAAAGCTTGTCTTTCTGTGATTTAATGTTTTGAATGACTTGAAAACTTTTTGAAGTTTATTCCACTGAAACTTATTTATAAAACAAGACACTAGTTGTTTGAAACAAAAAAGGTTACCAGGTATTTTTGTGGCTTGCTTCGTATTGGTTCAGACCTTGAATAACCATTGAGCTAACATCCTGATTGGTTTTATTGTTTTTTTTTTATTTTTTTGGAGTCTGAGTGATGTAGCTATAGAAAAGGTTCTGTATGAACTCTGGGCACCTGAACTGTAGGATTCTGCAAGCTTATCAGTACTATGCTGTTTTTGAATATTGTAATGCATGTTACTAAATTTAGGCACTGCAGT
The DNA here is from genome assembly GCA_007922305.1 of Dermatemys mawii. Taxonomy (NCBI): domain Eukaryota; kingdom Metazoa; phylum Chordata; order Testudines; family Dermatemydidae; genus Dermatemys; species Dermatemys mawii. The sequence continues at coordinate 1,680,473 of ML677379.1, forward strand.
ACTATAAATGATTAAACTTTTATAAAGGTTTATAGGAAGGACTGTTGGTTTGTTTGGACTTTGTATCACTAAGGTCATCTCAGTATTTTGAGATATTACTTGTTCTTGAAAGAGAGTGTGTAATTCTAATCCTATCTTAAATACAGTTAAAGTTATATGAAATCTGGTAGATATTTAAAAACAGTACATTTTATGTAACCTGAATAAAACTATAGGTCGGCTGCATATCTTGACAGATGTCTGACTTGGCTTATGTGGCTCCAGGTGTCCTCTAAACCTCATAGATGGGGTGAAGGCATCACTTAGTGGTAAGGATGCGTAAGGGGTCTTCTACACAGAGAAAATAACTGGCACTGCCGTAGTGATATAATTATTTTATTATGGCTATGCTTGTATAACTCCCCTGTGAGAACACTCTATTCTGGAATAATTACAATTAAGAGAGTATTTTAAACAGCAATTGCAATTATTCCAGAAAAAATTATTGCTGTATCAGAATAAAGTCACTTATTTCAGAGTAGTGTGTCGGCATGGGAGAGTTATACCAGCATAGCCACAGTGAAATAATTATTTCACTATATAGTTATGCTAGTCAATTTCCATGTTTAGACAAGCCCTTAGTGTTTCTGTTTCTAGTCTGTGATGCTAGTTTCTAATTCCCTGTTAAAGTTCACCTTTTGGGCTGAAAGTTTCTATACCTAGTGCTCCCCAGAGGTGAATTGTTCTTGAAACTTTGGGGGTGAGAGAGGATCCACCATTACTGAGTATTAACAGAGTGAAGACAAATGGTGACTTTTTTTTTAAATGGTGTTTAAAAAGTTGAAACTTGGCAGGGAAGTACTTTTGAGCATTGCAGCAAAGTAGATCAGTTCTGGGGATTTAAAAATCACGTTTTGTGATGAGAGTGAGTATGATTTTTTTTCAGTCTCCTGAAGTTTTCTCTAACTAGAGAACACAGTTTGTATTATTGTTCTGGTTTAACTTAGTTGCGTGTTGTAGGAAGGAGAGTGCCTTAGATGTTGGGTAGTTAAGATGCTGCCAGAGACACCCTGTTTTGGGTAGTGTTTGCACTTAAAGGTGTCTGATCCAACTTGAAAACAAGGGGAGTTTGGATCCACTCAATAAGTATTGGCTTGTATACTTGAAAACCTTGTGTGAAACTTGGTCAGCGGAAAACTAAGCACAATGTGAGATGGGGGCTCTTATTTAGTGTACTCCTTATACAGAGCAATTTCTTTCATTAGTGTCTAACCTTTTTATTAAAAAAAAAAAGCCTAGTAAACGTCATACAAATGAAAAAAAAATTGAGGTGGATTAGTTAAGCACTCAGATCAGGAAATAGTGGAGTATTGCTTGTGTAACCTTAATCACTTCTACATTGTGCGTATGCAGTATAATAAGTCTAATTACTCATTCACCTGCTATTTCTCAAACAACAGTTTTTGGGGTGGGGGAGTAAAAACTTCAGTTACACAGAAAACACTAAAATTTATTAAATGTGTGATGTATCGGACATAGTATTTAAGTGCCGCTGCATCTTCTACTGCATATCTTAAATTTTATTTAAAAATTCTATACTTGAGAAATGAACTTGTGTATATATTCATTATATTAGTTTGATTACAAGTGGACATAGTTAACCAGATTGACACAAGGAGACATGACGGTTGAATATCAGGCCCAAGGGCTAGAAACATAATTATTTAAAAATGAAATCTTAGATCCTGCTGAAGTTGATGAGAATCACCTAGGAAAACTTCCTACTTGTCCACATTGAGTCGATTTTTCAGCCTTGAGTTGAGGTTTACTAATCCTTACTTAAATTTGGCTCCACTGACCTAGAGGTCTGTAGTGGTGAAGTAATTGCTCTCTGAAAACTGTTTGATATCATTCTTGTTGTTTTTAATGGCCACATGAGGACACACAACATCATTTCTCTCCTTGGTGGCAGTCTCAGCAGGAAGTGAAGGATTTGAATGGGCATGTTGACTAAATAGTTTGTCCATTCACGGAAGGAGTGAGATATTCTGTTCGATTAGTTTGAAGAATTTTGAACTGCTTTTGTCTCTGCAGTTGTTGTTAAAGTTGGCAGTCCTCAAACTGTGATCCAGAGGGCATCCTGTAGTGGTGTGGAGAGGGTGACTAACAGCAAGGTACTGGTTTCCCTCAAGTCAGTTAAAATACATTACTTTCCTAATACTAATTTTCCCTGTGAACAATTGCTGTGGTTGCCACAGCAATATGTGATTTGTGAATGGGAAGGAAAGGCTAAGGGCTGATCTACACTGAAAAATTAGTTTGACCTAGCTGCATTGCTCAGGGCTATGAGAAATTCTGAACTATAGTTAGGTTGACCTAACATCCAATATAGATACAGTTAGGTTGATAGAAGAATTCTTCCGTTGACCTAACTACAGCCACTCAGAGAGGTGTTAATGGAAAACCCCTTCCGTCTATGTACGAAGCCTTTACTTTATGGCTTTACAGAGGCATAGCTGTAGTGTGGTGGCTGTGCTGCTGTGGTAACTGTAGAGTGGACTTACCCCAATATGCTGAAGCAATGAAAAAGTTTGAAAAATCCTGCTTTAAATATATTGACAGCACTAAAGACTAAGCCTGTAGCTTTTTACAAACTTATTTAATATAAAAAAGTACTTTGTTGCTATATTTATGATAGTTAGATTTGATTGAGTCTGTAAGGATTTCTTCTCATGCTTTATAAAATCCATTTTCAGATGCTGTAATCTATTGCTTTGTCATCAGTGAATCATGTTCTTGCTTTATTCAAGTTGTTTCCTCCCATTTTTTCAATCCTTTTTTTCTGATTGCAATATACTATGCTTTAGAAAATCAAATTTATTTAAATAACTTTCCACTTTGCTAAAGTGATTTAGGTGGTAAATGACCAGGTTGCTTGGTCATTAACTTGCCAGCCCTTTTCATTCTGAGGCTAACCAATTGACTGGAGGTAGTATTTACTAAATAATTAGAACTGCATTGCTTAATAAACCATCTTAAAATTAGCCCATATTAAAATGAGCAAATATAATGAAAATATGGGGAGAGAATAGTTTCAGATGGTGGCTTAGTTACATTTTTGAAAGTAGGATTTTATGTTAATGTCTTGTTCACCCAGCATTGCCAGACTAAGCCAATTTGCCTGATATTTCTCATTCATTTTGTTTGCTGAGGACAGACTTCTGTTAGAAAGGTTTTCAGAGCTAATTGGATAGGCCACTTGGAAAACATGAGCGCTTTTGAAAAGAACAGTCCTCAGTATTACAAAAGTTTCCTAATGGTTTTCAGTAACCCTATCTCAAAATAGCTTTGCCTAGTTACTTCAGATTTGTTTTTTTCTATTGGCATCAGTGAATTGGTATTCGATTATTTTTGGAAAGTGTCTGTTTTAGCTTGAAGTCACCTGAGGAGTATTAACTAAATCTAGGAGATGGCTGCAGAGTTTGTTAGATACCCAGGTGCAGCACGTGGAGTTCAGAAAGGATCAGCCAGGATGGGAGACAGGGTTAAGTATCTGGAGTTGAAGCTTTAAGAAGATATCTAATTAACTTCTGTAGAGGCTGCATCTCCCACATGAACCCTAGCCTTTTCTGTGTTCTGAATTGTAGTGACTTCAGATATAAAACTTAGACAGATTTAGAATAGTATATACAGATTATTTATTTTAAAAAATTTTAGAACACTTCAGCTATTAAAATTTAGATAATTACATCAATCTGAAAATTTAAATTTAAGGTTGGACTTGAAAAATATGGAAATGCAGAGTTAATATGTTGCTCGTAATATAGGACCTTCAGGCTTTGAAATAATTGTCCTTCTGTAACTACATTTTCTTCAAGTCGCTCATGTTGATTCCATTCTAGGTGTGTGTATGCCCACATGCATGGTTGTTGGAGACTTTTTTCCTCTGTGGTATCAGTAGGGCCAGCTCTGGCATCCCCTTGAGTGTCACGCTTGTGTGTTGGCATATCAGGCACTGCCAGGCCTAAGCCCTCTCAGTTCCTTCTTACCATCTGTGATGGTTAGTCAGAGCGCCTTTCCTTGCATAGGAAGGGCTAGAGGTTTCCTCTCTTCTGACTTTGAATTTTAGGGCCTTGTAAATAGTTGTTTATAGTAGTTAGTGTTAAGTAGTTAAGTATAGACAGGAGTTAGAAGTTAGAGTCCCAGCAGGGACTTTGTCACAGGTGGGGCACGCCCTGATCTCCAGAGTTTAAGCCCTCCAAGGACAGTAACAGGCTTATGCTTCTAAGTGACCCCCCATAGCAGCTGCCTGAAGCTTGGGGGAATCACACGGGAAGGACGAGTCATATATGTAAAAAATTTTTGACCCAGAATTGAGAGAGAGCGGGATACTCCTTTGCAGGATCTCCTCATGGAGGCTGCCCTTTGTCTGGCTTCCAAGCCATCCCGCTAAGACTCAGCTAGTACCTTGGCCTCAGTGTGCAGTGCACCCTTGGCACCTCTCCCCATCACCAGTGCCCAGAAAGAAAACGAAGAAGCACGGCTCCCTGGCACGAGGCATGAAAGGCCCTAGGGCAACGGGAAAAGGACTCGGTTTGGGCCACCCTTAGCCCCTTCAAGGATCTACCACTGACTCCTAGGAGCAGAAGGGGATTTAAATGGCTGATGGCATTGATGCCTTCCCAGGCTCCTCCGGCACTCAGAGAGCAGAAGCTTCTGCTGGCACCACATGTGCTGCAGGAAATGGCAAAGGCTCCCTATGATGGCAAGCGAGATGTTAAGACCCCTTTGGGGGCAGTGGAGTGCAACTGATCACCTGAGACAAGGCAGCGCTCTCCATCTCTGCACCGCAGATCTCTGGTGTCACAGTCCAGATCCTTTGGGGCTCGCCACAGTCCACCTGGCACCAGTTCTCTCGATACAGGCACCGATCTCTGCTCCAAACACTGGTCTCCGGTGGCGACAGTCAGCAGGCAGACACAGAGGTTGACGACTCCACAGTGGTCACTGGAAGGGGATTCTTCCAGCACAGAAGGGCAATTCACCTCTTCGCCATCACCCCATCGGGTTGAATGGGCACCTGAGGTCGTGTCAACGTCTACAGTGCTGCCTTCGCAGCACTGCCAGTGGCCTTATTGGAGTGTGTGGGGCATGCCGGTGATGACTGCTCATCTGCCGCCACCTTGGAGCAATAGCCTGCAGCACTAACTGCATTAGGCTCGGTGCATGAGACCTGCTTAGAGGTCGGGGTAGTGGAGACAGCACCCATCCCAAAATCCCCCTTCCCCATGGGGGATGATGCATTTGAGCCTCCCCCGATGGTACAGTTGTCCTCATCCCCAGATGAGGCGATCATGGGACCCTTGAGGGCCAGCTTCCTGGACTATTTTAAGGAACACCAGGCCCTGCTTCGATGAGTGGCCGAAAATTTGGGCCTACAGGTTGAGGAGATGGCCAAGCAGGTGGACATCTTGTTCAGTGTCCTCTGAGCCTTTACCCCTGCACGTGTTGCATGACGGGGTCCTGAAAATTGCCAAGGCCCTCTGGCAAACCCCATTGTCCATCCCTCCCTCCTCCAAAAGGGCTGAGAAAGAGGTACTTTTTCCTAGCCAAAGAGTTTGAATACCTTTATACCCCCCCACCTTTGGGCTCGCTGGTTGTCTCAGCAGCCAACTAAAAGGACAAGCAGGGGCACGCTAGTTCAGCTCCCAAAAATAGAGGCCAAAGCCTGGATCTTTTTGGGAGAAAAATTTATTCAACTGCCAGCTTGTAATTCTGGGTGACGAACCATCAGGCCCTCTTAGGCACCTATGGAGGGGGTTCCATAAGTTAAAATTGTAAGTTCAAGGAATCCCTCCCTCAGGGTCCGGCCCAGGAATTTGGCACCCTCGTGGAGGGCACTGTGGCGGCTAGGTTCTCTCCCCAGATAGCATGGGACATGGTGGACTCGGCTGCTAGGATGGTTGTGGCCGTCCTGAGGCACAGCTCTTGGCTTCAGACTGCCAGCCTGTCCCAAGAGATGCAGTCCTCTATCCAGGACCTCCCATGAGATGGGAGTGGTCTCTTTTGAGAGCAGACTGATGGGAGGCTGCATGGGTTAAAGAACATTCAGGCCACTCTTTTGTTTGCTGAGAATACATACGACGCAGTCTGCATGGTTCTTTCACCCCACCGCATCACCAAGGCATCGGCAGCCTCATCAGGAGTCTGCAAGGAGAAGGGATAGAGACACGAGCTTTAGTCATCGCTGCCCTTCCTCCTCTTGCTCACCTGTACAGCCCAGTCCAACGAAGCATCACAGGGACCAGAAGCACTCGTGTGAAGGTGCGCTCCAGAGCGATGCCCCGGTCAGTTCCCCAGATCCACCTCATTCTTTCCTCGATTGTCTTCATCCCTACTGTTCGGCCTGGTTGCAGGTCACCTCCAACCGCTGGGTGCTGATTATATCTTGGGGTTATACCCTGCAATTTTAGACTGCCTCTCCCTCCCACCCCTCTTTTTCTTCATTCCTCTTCAGGGACCTTTCTCATGAGTAACTCCTCAGCCAAGAGATCAAGAACCTTTTCATGCCTGGGGGTGGTGGAGAAGGTGTCTCAGGACATGAAGAGAGAAGGTTCTGTTCCCACTACTTTCTAATCCCGAAAGCAAAAAGGGCTTCATACCCATTCTGAACTTATGTCGCCTCAACAGGTCTCTCAGAAAGTTTGAAGTTTCTCATGGTCTTCCTGGCCTCCTACATCTCCTCCTTGGATCTGGGAGACTGGTACACTGCCCTCGACTAGAAGGATGCCTATTTCCATATTCCAAGGTCACAGATATTTCCTTCATTTCATAGTGGGCGGATGCCATTTTCAATTCATGGCGCTGCCCTTTGGCTTCTCATCAGCCCCAAAATGTAATGTGCCGGTGGATGCTTACCTGAGACATCGAGGGTTCAGGTCTTCCCGTATTGCGACAATTGGCTCATCAAGGGCAGGTCTTGGGAGCAAATGTAGAGGAGCCTCGATCTGGTGCCTTCCACCTGCTGCAACCTGAGCCTATTAATAAATGAGAAAAAATCATCTTTAATGACTGTCCAGCGAATAGAGTTCATTGGGGCGGTTCTCTACGCCACACGAGCCAGAGCCTTCTTTCCAGGGGCGTGTCTTCAGGCCCTGTTGGACCTGATCTCCCATGGTGAGAACCACCTGCTCACCATGGCTCACGCCTGCCTGCGGCTGTTGTGTCACATGGCCGCGAGTACGTATGTGGTCAGCCATGCTCAGCTCCATCTCTGGCCTCTGAAAGCATGGCTAAAGTCGATCCATGTCCCTAGATTGGTGCTGGACTCCGAGTCGGTGTTGGAGGGAGTTCCTTTTGCAACCCCATCTCCTTTGCTGGTGCTGGTCTTTGAGGCTTTGGACCTGGGCTGGGGAGCCCACCTGGACGAGCTGAGCACCCAGGGTTGCTGGTTGTGGGATGATCTGGCCCTCCACATCAATGTCAGGAAGCTCAGAGCGGTTCACCTGGTCTGCCATGCTTCCTTGCCCCACTTGAAGGGCAAGGTGGTACAGGTCCTGACGGACAACGTTGCCGTGATGTATTACATCAACAGGCAGGATGGTGCCAGGTCTTTGGCCCTTTGTTAAGAAGCTTTCTGCCTTTGGGATTTTTATGAGCAGCATGCCATTCATCTGCACGTTTGCCTGGAACCAGGAATGTCCTGGGGGATCACCTCAGCTGGACTTTCTCGTCTCGCCATGAGTGTACCCTCCATTCTGAGGTGGTCAGCATAATCTTCCAGAGATGGGGGACTCCCCAGGTGGACCTGTTTGTGTCCAGACAGAACAGAAAATGCTACATGCTCTGTTCGATCTGGAGGCACCCTGTTAGATGTCTTCCTCATTCCGTGGTTGAGGGTGCTGATATATGCCTTTCTGAGAGTGCCATTGATTCACAGGGTCCTTGTGAAGATCAAGCAAGACAGGGTGAGAATTATACTAATGTCCCCTGCATGGCCTTGCAAGCACTGGTTTGGCACATTGCTGAGCCTTTCAGTAGCTGCTGTGCTGCAGCTGACCCTCAGTCCAGATCTGTTGTTCTAGAACCACAGTAGCCTTTTGTATCTGAACCAGGGAGCGCTGCACTTGATGGCTTGGCTACTGCATGGCTAAGTGCAGACAGATGGGCTTGCTCGGCATGTGTCCAGCAGGTCTTGTTGGATAACAGGAAGCCCTCCACCAGAGTGACTTACCAGGCCAAGTGGAAAAGGTTCACATGCTGGGCCTTGAAACGGTGTATTTGGGCTGAGCAGGCTCCGCTGCAGGAGATCCTGGATTATCTGCTGCACCTCAGACTCCAAGGTTTGTCCCTTCATCGATCAAGGTCCAGCTGGCTGCTATGTTGGCTTTCCTTCCTCTGTTCCAAGGCAGGTTGATCTTCGCTCATGACGTGACGGCAACCTGATTACAAAGGTTTTTGAAAGGTCTGGAGCATCTCTACCTGCACATCCAGGATCTCATCTCCTCCAGGGACCTGAATGTCGTGCTGTCAAGGCTCATGGAGCCTCCCTTTGAGTCTGTCTTCCTGCTCCTGGTCTTGATAACATCGGCCTGCAGGGTGTCCGAGATTAGGATGCTTACTTCAGAGCTGCCCTATAAGGTCTTCTACAGAGAGAACGTCTAGCTGCGACTGCACCCAGTGTTTCTGCCCAAGTTGGTTTCCCAGTTTCGTACTGGCCAGGACATATACTTACACATCTTCTTTCCAAAGCCTTGTGTGTCAGATGAGGAGCGCAAGCTACACACCCTGAATGTCAGGAGGGCACTGGCCTTCTATATAGATAAAACAAAGCCATTCCGTAAAGCAACGCTGTTGTTTGTTGCGCTGGCAGACAGAATGAAAGGTCTCCCACTGTCTGCTCAGAGGATTTCGTCCTAGGTCACGGCCTGCATCTGCTACTGCTATATGGTGAGGGTGTCTCTGCCGGCGATCGTGACAGCACACTTGAGTAGGGTATAGTCGTCAGCAGCCTTCCTAGCACAAGTACCAATCCAAGAGAGCTCTCGGGCCGCTATCTGGTCGCCTATCCACATGTTCTTGTCTGATTATGTGCTTACCCAGCAAGCTTGAGATGATGATGGCTTTGGCAGAGCAGTGCTTCAAGACTGTGAAATCCGAGCCACCTCCATTGATACTGCTTATGAGTCACCTAGGATGGAATTGACATGAGCAAGCACTTAAAGAAGAAAAAATGGTTACCTACCTTTTGTAACTGTTGCTCTTCGAGATGTGTTGCTCATGTCTGTTCCATTACCCGCCCTCCGACTCCTCTGTTGCTGGCAAGAAGGAACTGAGTGAGCGGGTGTAGGGCCAGGGATGCCTGATATACCACTGCATGAGTGTGGCGCTCTATAGGGCGCCACAACTAGCCTTAGGGATACTGCTAAGGCAGAAATCCCCGACCGTGCACGTAGGTAAGCGCACACCTAGAATGGAATGTACATGAGCAGCAAATCTCAAAGAACAACAGTTACGAAAGGTAGGTAACCGTTTTTTAATTAGGCTTTATGAATAATAGATTTTTGTTTACAAACTTAATTCCTCTCCTGCCCCCTAGGATAAACTTATACGTATTTGGGTTTGACTTCAAATCTGCTTTGCTGCATCAGTCAGTTTTGCTGCAGAATCAGTTTGTACAAAGTGTTTGGTTGTTAAAGGTGTACTTTTTTTAAAAAGTTCTGCATGTTGTATATTCTAGGTAATCACATTCTTCCTGATGAAGATTTGGCTTCCTTTCATTGGAGTTTACTTGGTCCAGAACATCCACTAGCCTCACTTAAGGTACAAACCTAATCTGATTTTTAGCAGTTAAACATTATAGTCCATTGTAGCGACAAACCACAGCAGAATGTGCTTCATAGGCAGTTGATTCATACCTTAGGTGCCTTTTGAGGTATAGTAATGAAGACTAGTCACTTTCAGCTCCTGAGAAATACACCAATAGCTTTCTAATGCAATTTGGTGCAAGGTATGGTACTTTAGTCTGCACACCTTTTAATGACCTACTTCCACTGTCCTTTACCTCAATGCTAAAATTGTCCCCTTATTTGTAATAAAATATATTTAAAATTTTGTATGTAATTTTAAAAACCTTTTAAAATGACTTTGGATGTCTAATCCCTCTAATTTGCCATGAGTTTGGCTCCCCTGTCAGTAGCAATTCATGGCTCAGTGACCAGTTTAATGCTTACTTTTTGTTAAATACTAACTTAAGAACCTTTTTCTGCTGAAAGTTAAAAGTAGTAGCAAGTCAAAAACTGTTGCTGAAAGAGCAGTGGGGTTCACTGAGAGATGGAATGATGGCAGTAGTTCAGAACTGTTACTCTTTCCTCTTCTTTACTCCTATTTACTTAACTTTTCCCCCTGTCCTGAACTTTACAGGTTAAGAATGCAAATTTCTGACTTACTTTTTAAGTTTAAAATTGCCTGCCTTTTTTGAGGAAAAAAAAAAAGCTTGAAAAAAAGAGTCTGGCAACTTTTAATGAAAATCAATTTAAAAAAATCACAAAAAAAGTTGCTTTATGTCTCTTGAAAACTGGGGCTGGGCGACAAAGTAATGCTTTGACATGCCACTGCAAGAGAAGTAGCAGTGACACTTGTAAGGGAAACAGTCATTTTCTCTGCATCCCAGCTAAATGTGGTGGAGCACTTCCAAGGTAAAGCTTAATTTGGAAATTTGAATTTGGAGACAGATTTAAGACTCCCAAATCAGTTATTAAGCTGAAAAGGTTAGGGGAGGAAGAGAGGCACCTGTCTCTTCAGAATAATCTTTTAGTCCACTGGTTCTTAAATGATTGTTGGGAAACCATCAGAGTCCCATAAAACCCTTCTCCATCTCTTTAGCTAGATGGTTGGGGAGGGTTATTGATCCATGAAAGGATTGTTCTGTGATGAAGTCCATGGAATGGAAAAAAGTGGAATCGATCGTTAGTTTAGTGGAAGAGAAATCCTCAGAGTTGTATAAATCTGTCTTTGTTTTCTTATTTAAAGAGGCATAAGAATTTTCCATTTTGTTTGAGATCCCAGATATGTACCAGTGGGAGCTGGTTTACAGGTGTAACATTACTCAAAGATCAAAACAGGCAGTTCAGAATATGGCTTTGAACAATATGGTCATAGTCATGTTCCATAAGATACTTGCCAAATATGTGTTAAATTGTATTTGGTTATTATGAAAACAGAATCATTTAAATTAAGGTGTATTCTGCCTTTTGTTTTTAAATTCACTTCGTTCTTTATTTAAAAAATCCCAGTCAGATATTTCCTGAAGAGTTTTTTTTTTTAACTCTTCATTTCTTTCAGCTGCTTTTTTTGCTTTTCCATTTGACAGATACTGCCTTCCTGAGTGTCCAAAAGAGCTAACTTAACATGGCTTAAATCTTTAGTTCCATTTGACATAGTAGCATCAGTGATGTCATTGCAACTCTGGGTATAGTGGGTTTTTGGTTAACTGTAGGGGTGGCAAAAACAAAACACAAAATTTAGTTTTTTCCCAGACGCTACAAAACCAAACCAAACCAACCCTGCCAGGCACATCTACAAGCCATAGACTTCAGAAGATGACTGGGGAGAGGGGCTAGACACTGTCTAAGTCTTGGAGCAATGACCTTGGTGAAAAGCCTGATCTCTCAGATGCTGGAAATGGGAAGGTGCTGTAATTCCAAACCAGGTCACTATACCTGGTTTCAGCTTGGGAGCTCAGGTTTTTCTTTTTTTTTGGCATCAGTTTATGGGATTTAGAAAATTTCCTGTCATTTTAACAGTGTGAAGACTGTGATTTTTTTTTTCTTTGAAAATAAAGGTGCTGGTTACCTTGACTTCCTTTGACTTAAGTTGGAGTGCCTCATCACTTTAGAAAACCAGGTCTGGGTTATTATCAAGAAAAACAGACTTGACAAATTAGTGTCCTTTGAGTTGTTTTCTTTGTGATATTCTCTGCCCTTTTTATTATGTAGTAGCAAACTAGTAATGCTATAAAGAATGAAGCTTTTCTTATCAGCCTGCTCAGAAGTGTGGAATGGAGGTAAAACAAGCACCAGTTTTGTTGAATAACATTTACTAATTGCACTTTTTAGTGTGCCCAAGAATTAGCAGGGTGAGGTAGGGAAAAGCAAAAGTAGAATAACCGTTTTGCCCTTTTTGGTTGGTTCAGGGTTAACTGGCTGAACCAACTAAGTTACAAGCATCTTGGGCAATAATTTGTGGAGGTGAAGGAGAGGAATCAAAACTCCAAGCAGTAAAATTCTCAGAAAAGAGAGCCCCCAACTTCTCTTGGCTCTGTTCACTTCTAGAAGGTTTGAACTTGCTGTTCTGACTTTTCCCTCATTCAGTTAGCTAGAAACAAGAAGACAAAAAGCCTTGCCCTGCAGAAGGCCACAGCAAGAACCACCTTCCCTTTAGAAAAGGTATGGAGTATTGTGATTAGCTTAAAGGGAAGAGATCTGAACTGCTATTGCTGCCACAAAGGAACTGTTTAGACTGTAAGCCCTTCAGGGTAAGGGCTTTAACTCTTTGTGTTTGTGACATGCCTGACATGCTTTCAGTGCTACAGATAAATAATCATGTTTGGAATGAATGAGATTAAGGATCCTGCTAATTCATAGAGATCAATGACTTCCTGAATGGCATCTGGAGCAGGAAATTGATTTTAGGTTGAGAAGGAGCAGAAACCACTAGATGCAGTGAGAGAGTTCAGCCACAGTACCTGTCTAAGGGTATGGTTACACTTACAAAATTATAGCGCTATTGCTTATAGCGCTCGCCTTATACAGCAATAATAATAGCGCTATTGTATGTCCACACTGAGCTGCTCCAGCGCTATAGCATGGCCACATTTGCGGCAGTTAATACGGCATTAAGAGCAGCGCATTAGGGCAGGTATCCCACAGTATACCTCTTCCTGATCTGGCGCAATGGCTTGTGGGAGGGGGGGCGTCACTTGTGGGGCATTCTATATCCTGTTTGAACTACCCATGATGCTTTTTGGCATATCCCAGCAATCCCTGTGTTTCCTTCCACCTCCGGCGCCATCTTTCAAGGGTTTCAGCAAGGCACGCTCCGTCTTCCATTGTCGAGTGCTGCAATGAATCCAGAACTGCTGAGGGACATGCTGACGACTGTCGCCAGCACATCTCTGTGTGCAGTGGAGTTATTCCTTGACATGCAGGATGACAGTGATGATTCTGAAGACGAGATCGAAGCGGTGAATGCATTCGACACAAAGCTGCTTGTCTCATTAACGGACATGCTCACGGCTGTTGAACGCCGCTTCTGGGCACGGGAAACGAGCACAGAGTGCTGGGATCGCATCGTCATGCAAGTCTGGGACGACGAGCAGTGGCTGCAAAACTTTCGAATGAGAAAAGCCACTTTCATGGGACTGTGTGCTGAACTCGCCCCTGCCCTGCGGCGCAAGGACACCAGACTGAGAGCTGCCCTCCCGGTGGAGAAGCGGGTGGCTATCGCGATCTGGAAGCTGGCTACCCCAGACAGCTACCGATCGGTGGCCAACCAGTTTGGGGTTGGAAAGTCGACCGTTGGAGTTGTGCTGATGCAAGTGTGCAGGGCCATCAATCGCATCCTGCTACGAAAAATCGTGACTCTGGATAACGTGCATGACATCGTGGCTGGCTTTGAAGAAATGGGTTTCCCTAACTGTGGTGGGGTGATAGATGGGACCCATATACCCATTCTCGTGCCCGCCCACCTAGCTGAGGAGTACGTTAACCGAAAGGGGTACTTCTCCATGGTTCTCCAGGCGCTTGTGGATCACCGTGGGCGTTTTACTGACATTAACGCTGGCTGGTCTGGAAAGGTGCATGACGCACGCATCTTCCGCAACACCGGCCTGTTCATGAAGCTGCAAGCCGGGACTTTTTTCCCAGACCAGAGGATCCCCGTGGGGGAAGTGGAAATGCCCATAGTGATTCTTGGTGACCCTGCTTACCCTTTAATGCCCTGGCTCATGAAACCGTACACAGGGAGCCTGGACAGCAGTCAGGAAAGGTTCAACTACAGGCTTAGCCGTTGTCGAATGACTGTGGAGTGTGCTTTTGGGCGTCTGAAGGCGCGCTGCCGTTGTCTTTATGGGAGGCTAGATTTGGCCGAGGGTAGTATCTCCGCGGTTATTTCCGCATGCTGTGCCCTACATAATCTTTGTGAGCGGAAGGGCGAAGGCTTCACTCAGGCATGGTCCTCTGAGGTTCAACGCCTGGAGGCCACATATGCCCAGCCAGAGAGCAGGGTTCTTGGAGGGGACCAGCGCGAGGCTGTTAGGATCAGGGAAGCCTTGAGGGAGCATTTTGAGGCTGAAAGCCAGTTCTGAAGTGAGGTGCAGATGGAGGGAGGGAGCATTCTTTTAACAGGAACAGGCATTTGCTTTTCTGTAGCCTGTAATAATGTATGTACACTTAATAAAAAAAACCCATTTATTAAGAAGACAATTCATTTATTGAACAGGTACTTCGGTTGCTGAAAGAAAATATTGTGATGCATGTGAGGGGGAAGGCAGGGGAGGTGCAATGGGGGTGTCGTGGGGTCAGTCAGAGATCGGAGTATGTCCGGGTCTCTGAGTCTCCAGTGCCCTCAAACTGGCCATGTCCCCCGAACCCCATTTGCGGTGGCCAGTAAGGCATGTTATTAGGGGTAGACTGCAGTGGATAATGGTCTGGGGTCTGGGGGTTGTCCGGTGAAGACAGAGGGGTTGGAGGCAGCTGTGGATGGTGATAACCATTTGGCTGATGATACTGGCCTGGAGGGTACAGAGGCAAGGAAGGGGAAGGGAGTTGGGGCAAACGATAATTGGGGTGGTGGGTGCGGAGCTTCTGCTCCGCAAGGGTGACAAGCCGCTGCATACTCTGCAATTGAAGCTGCAGTAATGAGAGCAGCTTGTCGGTGCTTTTCCGGCGGTGAATCGCGTTCTCCTTCCGCGCCTTCTCCCTCAACTTGCTCTCATTCTCCCTCCACCTCTGTGCAACTCGATTCTCCGTTACAGCCTGTTGCATTACTTGCTGTACAAGATCCTCTTTGCTCCTTCGTGGCCGCTTCCTCAGTCGCCTGAGCCTCTCAGCTGTTGATAAGAGCGATGGCGAAGGGGTGAAGGACGACCCTTCTAAAATAAAAAGATACATTTCACAGTGGTTCCCTTGTAAAGAGCAGACATGCCTATCATTCCCCCGCATTCCCCGTTTGCCTGTCCCGCAGACAGCACAGATACAGCAACGGAGCCCCTGCCATGGTGAGTGGACTCCAGAGGCAAGGGAAATGATTTTTTCCCTGCCCTGAGAAGCTGTGGCGGGGGAGGGGGTGGGGAGTGCTGGTACGTTGCAGGAGCCACAGTGTGAGCAGCAGGCAGGGGGAAGGATTTCTTCCCTGCCCTGAAAAGCTGTGGCGGGGGCCGGGGGGGGGGGGG